>JAMKPZ010000169.1:0-105743 GCA_024699675.1 Amphibolis antarctica
TTAAATCAATGACTTAAATTTTTGATGAAGTGATAAAACATTTGTGTGGTTTTGTATTTTATATTTTTAATTAATTGATTTAATTATTAAATCTATCTTCAATTTATTTGTGAAATATTCTTATAATTTGTAAAATCCTTAATGAAAGAAAATATTAGGGTGGATTTGATTTTTAATTAATTAATTTTGAATTAAAAAATATTTTGATTACCTATTGTGTTAAATAATTTAGCATTAAGTTCAATATTTCTGGTTATGTTTAATTAATAAATAAATAGATAATTATCAAATATAATTATAACTTTTAAATTATCATCAAATTATGATTAAAATTTAATTAAGTTATATCATATAATCTTACAAGAATATATGGCAAGAATTTGAAAGATTGGTGTTTAATTTTAAGTTCATAAACTATATCTTACAATCTTTCATCACGTGAAAGTTTAAGTTCACATGTGATGAAATATTCGACATTTTGTGTTAAAAGACAATATGATTGTATTAAAAGATCGGCGTTTTAAGATGAACATGTGATTTTTTAAGTCAAGTGTATGCGTTTTAAAGTGCACGTGTGAACAGTGTCGGCGTTTTAACTAAAGAATCATAACTTTAAGCATAAATGATCAGTGTTTTAGCAAGACACATGAGATTTTTAAGTTAAAAACGTGAAATTCAAATTTTAAGTTAAGAATAGTACTTAGGCGTTTTAAGGGTATAACTCTACATATCTTTCAGATATTTATGTTCAAAGACTTGAGACTATATAAATGGATTTAACGGTTGAGTGAGGGGTGATAAAGAGTTTTACTACTCGGAAGGAAGTCAATGAACTGGCAACTGAGAGCGTGTATCGGCTTATGGGCTGACTGTCGCGTGCTTACCCGAAACCTAGACTCAATTGAGTGGGGTGATAACAAGTTTGGAGGGAGCCAAGGAACCGACAGCCGAGGGCATGTACCAGCTTGTGGGCTGGCTGCTATGTGCTTACCCGAAACCCAAACTCGGTTGAGAGGGGTGATAACGAGTTTTACTGCCTGAGAGGGAGCTGGGGAACCAGCAGCTGGTAGTCGAGTATGTGTACCGGCTTTCGAGCCGGCTGCCATGTGTTTTACCCAGTAGCCAGATCAGTACAAAGTAAAATATGGTTGATTCTTTAATTAAAAGTGTGGTTTCGTTTTATCCATACATTTGTTGTTCAATCTATACATTTCAGATTAAACATATTTTACTTTGTACCATGTACTAAAATACTTAAGGTAATTAATAGTTTGTTGGTCTAACATTTTTTCCCAATAAATATTCTTTTATGTTAAATAAAAGTATAATCAATGCATTTAATTTCATATTCTATTCTATGATAAGGGAAGAAGAATCGATAGTAATATAATTGGAAAAAGGAATCACTGGTGAAATGTAATTTTCTTTTTGTGTTAAAATAAAAGGACTACTTTGGGAAGAGGAATAACAGGTCTTTTGCATGGATAACAATGACGAAGATTTTTTTTACTTTCTCTCTACTTTTCTCATTACTCTCTTTACTGTCTAACTTTAATTCAAAAACTACATGTAAAAGTAACTTTTATAAGTATTTACAAAATCATTTTTTCTATATATGTATATATAAAAGTTAGCAGAAAACTAAACAACTGGTCCTCGAAATACATCCCGGGTTCATAATTAAATGGATGGACACTTTGATATAGGGATAAAAAATATTACAAAGAGTGATAAGTGAGAACAACACCATATATATTCACGGCCTTATCCAGAAGCAAGTCCTTATCCGAAACGTGAAGCTCGGATTCGACAACCGGAAATCGCCAGCAAACAAAGTCAAACCAACGGCACCTGAAGGCTCACACACCTCGCCGATGGCATCACTTGCTGCCTGCCCCCCTTCCTCCATCACCCCATCGGTCCTGCCGACCGCAGCTTCCACCCCCTTCACGGTCTCGTTCCGGTCACCACCGGGGATCCTCGGCCGGGCCACGCGGTGGAGGACGAGGAGAGAGAGATCGCCCGGCGTTACCGTCGCGGCCGTGGGCGACGTGTCGGCCGACGGCACCACGTACCTTGTGGCCGGCGCCGTGGCGGTCACGCTTCTCGGCACCGCCTTCCCCATCCTCTTCTCCCGCAAGGATTTGTAACGTTCCCCCCTCCGGCCGCTGCTTTCTCTTTGTCGAAGGTTGGTAATTCGTATGACCATCGATCTGTCTATCTGGTGACCGATGGGCAGGTGCCCGGAATGCGACGGCGCCGGGTTCGTGAGGAAGTCGGGCGGGACGTTGAGGGCGAACGCGGCGAGGAAGGACCAGCAGCAGATCGTTTGCGCACGTTGCAATGGACTGGGGAAGCTGGGACAAGTCGACAAATGACCCGGTTGAGCCGTAGTATCGATCTTCCGGTCGGTATGAACATGATGATACCGTGTTTGAGTTGAGCCGTGACCGTGTGCGATGAGAACGGATGACCATACCATAGCTTGATGTGTATCACGAATCTTATGTATAGATTTTGGGTTATATATCTCTTAGTCAAAAACAACTGATGAGATCGTGGTCGATTGATATTTTAAGTTTTATTTTCAAATTCTATATTATTTTAAATTTGTCCTATTCCCGTAATATTGATCCTACGTGTCTATGTCTATCGAATGTATTTATTTTACGTTTCACTTATTATAAAGTTAATTTTAATAATGTTAAAGAATTAAAAATAAAAATAAGTTTATAAATAATATTAAAATTAAGTAATAAATTATAAGATAAAAATTAAAATTCATCGTTTTCAAATACCGTCAGACAACCGGGGCCTAAGAAACGGTGCTGGGCCTGACCCAATCGGATAACTAAAGCTGCTAAGGACCGAAGAGAGAGAGAGGGAAAACCGACAAATTCTTGGACTTGAAAGGACGACGTCGCGAGAGATTTCAGGATAACGTGAGGTCCAAACTCCGCCGAAACTCCTCAGCCCATGTTAAATCCTGATTGCAGTGATCGATGGGAATAAGAAAAGATCGATTGCAGAAGGCAGAGGTGAAGTTGTCGTGGCTCAATTGGTTGGGAGGCGGCGGCAGCATATTCCAGTTTCAGGTAACTAGATGTATCTTGTTGCGTGAGGAGTGGTTTAATTAATCAATTAATTTCCTCTCGGATCTATAGGTATTGACGGCGAAGATGGGGTCAAAGAAGACAACGGGCGTCCAACCCCACCGTTGAACCCAAGGAGTTGCAGCCGTTGAGCCACAGCTAGGCAATCGACGACCCCACCATCAACGCTGAGGAGCCGCAAGTACGGGGATGACGACCACAGCGACAGCCGGAAAGAGAGAAGGTCGGTGGTGTTGAAGGTGAAGGACAAGGCAAAGAAATGGAGGCAGCAGATCCTTCAGAAGAAAATACACCGCCGTGATCCCGATTCCGGCAACGAAGATGGAAGGGATGAAGACAATGATCCAGAATTCGACGGAGCGCCAAGTAAGAACTTTAACTATTGATGGATTTCATGTATGTAGAGAGCCCTATATAGCTAGCTACCATCTTCTTGCTCAATGTGGTTTGGATTATATTGTCGTGTATGAATCAGAGATGGGGCCTGATGTCTACAGAGGTGCGGATGATCCAAATGTTGGGTGTCAGTATGTGTCTTCCTACGTATGTTTCAATTATGTCACCTGCACAAGAATAGTATCACATCGTGCCTTTTTGTGATAAGATGTCGTGGTTGAAAATTTGAAGATTAGATGACCTAGGTCATACTTAATACAAACCAGTAAAGTATTGTAAACCTTTAAGAAGAATTGAAGAACTCTTACTATAACCTTGAGGTTTTAACATAGTGACAACACTCAATTCTAATAAGTGGTATTAGAGGATAGAAGGTCTCATGTTCGAGTCACAGCAAACGCGTGTAGTGTGTATGCGTGTTGGTAAGGGGAATTGTTGGGTGTCTAACACGTGTCCTCTTACGTATGTCTCAACTATGTCACCTACATAGGAGAAGTGTCACATCGTGCCTTATCGTGACAAGATGTTGTGACTGAAAAGTAAGTTATTGTAAGTCCTTAAAAAAAATTGAGAAACTCTTGTTATAACTTCAGAATTTTAGTATAATAGTAGCACTCAATCCTAACATCAAAGACTTTGAGTGCTCGAAAGGAGAAGACGGAGCAGCTACGGTCCGATGCCGGTGACGAAAAGGTACCACCGTCCAAGGCCACGGCGGCGATCGTGGTCGATGAGGAGGGCAAGGAAATGGAACCCAACACTGGCAAAGATGCCGAGCAGTCCTCAACGGACGACGGCCGCAACCGAACCCTGGCACGTACGGTGTCTGACATATTAGCCCCAGCCTACGCAATGCTGGCATCGAAGATGAAACCCCCGGTTCGAGAGGAGGCAATCGGGAAGCAGATGAAGGAGTATCTCCCGCAGAAGCTGGAGCCCGGGGAGGACGACAGGGCGCTTTTGCAGGTCATCACGGAAGCGATCGGTCCGCCCGCCGAAGGTGGAGTAGGGGTGGTGGAGAAGGTCAAGGACGTCGTGTCGTCGGTGTTTGGTGGAACCCAGACGCCGGCAACGTCAACCAACGACCAGCCACCCACGATCCCCATTTCGACGATGCCCCGCGAGGCCTCACCCCCACCCCCCACCCCCCACCAACATCACGTCCCCAAGGCCGCCGAGAAAGCAGGTGACATCGTCGAGATCCATGCCTCGTGCGGCGGCCAGGAATCAGCGGTACCTTCTGGCATGCTCAAGGTCCAGGTCAATGGCGCTTGATCGTTCGCGTAAGCACACGTTGCCGGCCAACTCTCGCGGAGGTGAGATGGAAGAGAACGCCGGAACGACAACTCTGCAAAGTATTCCCGACTGATCAATGCAACAATGCATTGGTTTTGCAGGCTTACGCATGTCACTGTTTCCGAATTTCAGAATTTAAATTTTTTTAAAGAAATCGTACAATCATCAAAAAATAATGATTAAATATATGTCACAGTTGACTCTATTTTAATGCGTAAAACTCGCGTTGGTTTGAGTTTTTTTGTATTTTTAAAATTATTATTATTATAAATATTTTAATATATAAAATTTTATCACTTAAATTATTATATAATTATTATATAATTTTAACTTTATTTATAAAGTTAACTTTAATTTTAATTTTATCTAACTTACTCTTTTAAAGTTAAAAAAAGTCATCAAACACATTTTATCTTTTTTTATTGGACTGACATCATTTTCTCGTGAATCAAATAAAAATTTGTGAACCTATGATGATTCGAAATGATAGTAAAACTATCTTTTATCTGAAATGACAGAGAACAGAGTAATTAAAATGGAGTGGAAATCGAAAGGCTTAAAATAAAATAAAATAAATTTTTTATCAAGAATAAGGCTCGAATTCAAATGTAGGATATTATTTGTCTGAATATCTCTTAAACTCCAAGAATTATAAATATTCATCAAGACACAATTTTTTCACTTCATTGCCCTTTTTTTTTTTGCACACGTGCCAATGCTTCATTGCCTTTATTTTTTGCGCGTACGTTCCTTTCCTTTTTAAGGTCGAGATAAAACTGATGAGCTTTAAGAAAATAATAAAAGTCCGAATTCTGGCTCAGTTCTTGGGGCCTGATCCTTGATACCTATTTAATGCTCTTGATGGGAGTGTGACTAAAGATGTTCAGGGTTGTCAGTTTTGCCGCCTGTTTCTTTCTTGTCGTTTCCCGTCTTCTACGGTTCAAGTGAGCTCGCCCTCGTTCTTCTCTCCACGTATTTCCGGAAGAAAGGCATCGATGTCGGGAGAGGAGGAGAAAGCGGTTGAGCTCAACGTCGGCGAAGGTTTGCTCTGCGAGAGTTAGACACCGATCAACAGTCTTCTGATATCACTGTTGATGGACTGAGACGAAGAGGTGAAGATTCCGACAGATTTAGGAACTCCAGCGCATGGTAAAGAAAAAAGAGCAAGGTTAGAGTTTTGGTGTGTACTCTTCCCCTTGCCCTCCTCCTATATTTACAGAGGAGCCATACTTACCACCCCTCCGTCCCAACCACCCCCCTCTTCTTCCGTTTTATTATCCAAGATGTAACAGATGAACGTTTATATTATTCCGTATTAATTTATTTTCGATTTATAGTCTTTAATGACGATTAACTCACATCTCCCACTTAGTCACAGAGATGTTCTGCTCATACTATTCATGGAACGCTGTTCATGAGAATATTATTTATTTCCATTATCTATAGAAATGTTTCTTAATCTTATTAAATTCACAAAGATAAATTTTCCTGTGAGAATCTTTTTTATTAAAGGATCAGTAATCATATCATCTGAATCTGTAGGTATATAACTTAATTTTATTTTCTCATTTTTAACAATATCATGAATATAGTGATAATGTATATTTATATGTTGTTCTTTTAAACTATTTGTACTATTATGAATCAAACTAATTGTATCACAAAAGATTTCCATTGGACTATTTATAAGACCGAGATTTAAATCATTTGAAAATTATGTAAATTTTTTCATGAAAATCATCATTTAAAAATACAATTTTTACATTCATTTGATGTAATTCCAAATCTAGGTATGCAACAATAACCAATATAATTTTTACTGAAGTGAACTTAGCCACTGTAGAGTAAGTTTCCCAATAATTAATTTCCAATTTTTGTATATAATCTTTAGCAACTAACCAAGCTTTATATTTGTCAATAGACCTTTTAGCTTTTAACTTTTTTTGGAATATTCATTTGCATCTTATAGCTTTCCTTTCTTTAGGTAAACCACACAATTCCCATACATAATTCATTTTCATGGAATCAATCTCATCATTCATGGGTCCAAGCTATAAATCCTTTTCCTGAGATTCCATGACATCTCTATGTGACATGAGTTTCATGTGATTTTCCTCAATATTTATTAATAATAAAGAAGCTCATAGGAATACGAATGATAATCATTCATCCATGCAAGCTGATATCTCGTTCTTTTGTTGCTAACAGGTATTTTTTGGTTCATTTTCATTTTAAGTTTGTTTATCTCTATGTATAAGCATTTCTTGATTTTCACCCACAATTTTCATGAGTTTAGTTACATTTTTCATATTTTCTTTTCCTTCAATCATAAGGTCTTCTTCCATAATATCATTGATATAGTTGTCATCCACTACAACTAATGATTACATTTTCTAAAAAAGTTGCATTACTATATTCAATAATTCTCTTTTTTTTATAGAAAAATTTATAGCTAAAAGAATTTTCACAATAGCCTATAAATCTACATTTTAATGTTTTAAATCTAACTTATCCATTAAATGTTCAAGAATAAGTACATGGGTTATAGAACCCCATTTTCTTAAATAATGTAAATAACTCATAAGGTGTGTTTGGTACAAAGTTAGTGGGTATTCTATTTAACACATGCTTTGCTGTAAGTAAAGTCTCTCCCCAAAAACTTTTAAAGAGTCTTGAATGTGAAAGCATGCACTTAACAGAATTCATCAAAGTTCTATTTTTGCTTTCCGCTACATCATTCTATTGTGGTGTATAAGGCATTGTAGTTTACCTTTTAGGGGGGTTTGTACCACTTGAAAAGTAAGGAAACGGAAAGTTGGGAAAATTTTAAAAAATTTTCTTATGTTTGTGTAGGACGAAAAGTTTTTTAAAATTCCATGTATTTCACAAAATAGTTCAAATTTTTTAAAATTATATTCTCCACTTTTATCTGACTTCAACACCTTAATATTCATTCCTATTTGTTTTTCTTTTCCAACTTATATTTCTTAAAATATGTTAATACCTTACTTTTATGAGATATTAAATAAATATAAGTACATTTAGAAAAAAAACCATCTATGAATGCCATAAAGTATTTCTTGTGATCATATGTTCTTAGAGATGTCAATCGTATTGTGCTGGTACGGCACGACACAATTTTTGTGTCAGCACGACCTATAACCCCAATGGGCTGACCCAGGCATGGCTTGTTGGCACAAATAGTAATTTTCGTGTCGATCAATGACACAATTTTGACCAGTATTTTTTAATTAATTTATTATTTATATATATTTAATATTTAAATAATTAATTTTAAAAAAAATATTTATTTAATTAACAAATAACAACATTCAATATTTAAGTATTCAACCATCAATATTTAAGTATTCAACCATCAATATTTAAATTTAATCCAACAATCAACATGTTAACATTCAACCTTCAATAACTTAATAAATAAGATAACAATGCATATAATTAAATTAAATTTTTTATTTATTAAAGAATTACATATTTTATATTTACATTATTACAAATTTACAATTACATTTTAAAAAAATTTACAACAAAATTAAATTACATTTTTGAAAAAATTACAAATTGAAAAATAAAAATTACAATGTTTTAATTATGAAATGTTTAAGTTTAAGAGTTGTTTTGTAAATTCTTCAACTTGATCTTGTTTACAGAGTCAAGCAAGCCCCCCGTCTTTTACACACATTAATGCTGCTTCTATTATATCTTCTTTAAACTTGCATTTTCGGTTATTAAACATGTTGTCACTCATGCTGAAAACTTATTCACAAGCTACTGAAGACACTAAAATTGTTAATAAATCCTTTGCCATTATTAATAATATTGGAAAAATCATTTATTGTTGCCTCTACCAATCTAAAACATCAAATGTATTTAAGTTAGAATGTTGAGTAAATAATAATGATTAATGATTGGTTCAATTAAAAGTAATTAATTCTTGTCTAGATACTATAGGATTATAATTGTATAATGATGATGATGTTGGAATATCTTCATCAAATATTGGATCTTGTAAAAATGCTCAAGAATCTGAAGTTGGTCTAACATTTGATTCTGATATTGTGAACATTGGTGGAAGAGAATGTTCTATTCTTAATCCATATTTTTGTGTGTATAAATCAAACATTTGATTTAATTATTCTTCTATTGTATTAACATTTAATCTTAAATCTACACTTAAACCTATTTGTATTCCCCTAATTAATTTAATAGCATATCTTATTTTACACCTAGGATCTAAGCATGCACTCAAAATATATAATGTAGGGATTTCATTCCAATATTTAAAATTTTTTTGTTTCATCCTATTTACTATTAGTTGGAAAAATGGATTTGCTTCATATTTATTAAAAACTCGTGAAATATCATATAAATAATGCAATGCATAGATAGATGTAGAATAATAAATTCTTGATAATTTAACAGTTGCATCATAAAAATGTTTTAAAAATTCAACAAAATATTTTACAATTTTAAAATGAGCATCATTTAATTGTTATTGATAATCATCACAATGATGATGATTATACATAGACATTATTGAAATTTCATATGGTAATACACTTTCTAATATTAAATATAATGAATTCCACCTATGTTGAACATTTAAAGAGAATTTTTTATGCAGCATTTCAAAAGAATCATATGTTTCATCAAATTGTTGCTGCTGCTTTCTTAAACTAGTTATAAAACTTACAATATCCCTAATTATTTTAATATAAATTTTAATTTCTTTTATACCTTATTATACAATAATATTAATTATGTGACACATATATCTTTGATGAAATAATTTAAAATCATTTGGTGGACTTATTCTAGTTTTAAACATTGGTATTATTGCAGTATTATTAGCTGCATTATCGAAAGTTATACTACCTATTTTATTTCTAATTCCATATAAATTAAAATTTTTCATAATATTTGCAAAAATTGTTTTAGCAGTAAATGGATATTGAATTTTTTAAAATCCTAATAATCTTTTTTTAAAAATACAATTTTAATTAATATAATGTGCAATTACAGTTATGTATCCATCTTTAGTTTTACTCGACTAAATATCTGAAGTACATGCTATATATGTCATTATTATACTCATAACATTAATAATTTCTAATATAAGCATATTAAATGAATTCATAATATCTGACATAATAGTATTTCTAGATATATATTTATATTGTGGATAATATGCTTTACTAATATATTCGTAAAAATGTTTATTTCATCCAAAACTTATTGGTAAATCTTCTTTACAAATAAATTTAGCATGCAAGTCCCTAGTCCTTTGAGAATCATAAGTTCATTAACTAACACTACCCTTAGGAGTAAAAGAAAATTGAGTTTGAATAGTTTTATCATTATTCCTATTTTCACATGTATTAATATGCTTAGTTAAATGACTTGCACCGTCAGATATTTTGCAAGAGAAGTAAGTGTTACAAAGGTTGCAGAATGCTCATTCCTCTGAAATGCCATCCGCTATAGTTTTTATCATTATTATGTACTTTGACTAGATGGAAGCTCTCTTTTGAGACTTCTTCGGCAGCACAGTTGAAGTTGAAGCTTCGGTAGTCTTTATTGACAACGTTACTTCAGCTTCAGAAAAGTTTTCTTCAAGATATCCGTAGCCTCTAGAACTTTGACCTTGACAGTGAGCCATTGTTTGTGATTTGTGAAATGTGAATTAAATGAGAAAATTTGAGAAATTGAGAATTGAGATTGGAGTGGAGGAGATGAGGAGTTGGGTGAAAAAAAAAACCCCAACTCCCTCAATTTATAGAGAAAACTTAATGTGGCAGTTGACCGTTGCAGGCCACGGGTTGCCTGTTGCATGGTAGCTAGCCGCCCATTACGTGGAAGTGGGCCACCCGTTGCACAGAAGCCGGCCACATGTTGGCTGTTGGACGCAACAGCCACCGCCCGTTGGTCGTTGAACGCGACAACTGGTTGCCCATTGCACGTCCTACCCGTTGCATGCCCCACCCATTGCATGCCAACCCCAAGGACCCGACCTGATCAACTGTTGCACATTCCACGTCACGACGTCGACCGATCGTTGCACTTCGGCTCTTCTTCAGACTTCAGTTCTCGCTTCTTCGGTCTTCCCTTCTTCTTCTTTCCTCTTCTATAGTTATTCCCTTCCCCTCTTCGGCTCTTCTTCTTGGGACCCAGCATCGCGACTTGGCTGCCGACCCAATGACCTGGCAGCCGACCCAGGCACTTCGGCTCTTCCTCTTCTTCTTCTTCTCTTCTTCAAACTTCAGTAATTAGTTCTTCACTTCTTCATTCTTTCGTTCTTCCCTTTTTCTCTCATCTTCTTTAGTTCTTCCAATCTTCCTTTCCACTCTTCAGCTCTTCTACCCGGGACCTGGTGTCGCGACCCAGTTGTCGGCCCAATGACCCGGCAACTGACCCAATGACATGGTGGCTGGCCCAGGCACGGTTCCCCAGCCCGCCCGCCCACGCACGCTACCGTTTACCCTATCGGCAGCACGACCTGGCCATTGGTCCCCCTCCCCCTCCCGCGACTTGGCGACCATTCCCCCCGCCGACCCACATAGCCTTCCCTCGCCCCCTCTAACAGCCCACCTCGTAGTCTCATGCTAGGCTGGGTTGGGTCGTGCCTATTTCATGTTGCACGACACGAACTACTTGGGAGTCTGGCTTAGGCATGACCCACGACACGAAAAAAATTTTGTGTCATGCTAGGCCGTGCCAACACGGCCTGATTGACAACTCTATATGTTCTAACACTTATTGGACCACACACATCAGAATGAATTAATCTTAATAATTCATTTGATCTATATCATATTCTAAAAGGTTTCTTAGTCATTTTTCCAACTAAGTAATGTTGACACTTATCAAATTTCATATCATTGATATGAGGCAACATGTTCATTTTTATCATTTGATTCATTTTAGATTTATTAACATGCATCAATCTTAAATGACATAATTCGCATTCAAATAAGAAACACATAATATAACTAAAAGTCACATCAATATTATTCATTTTATTGTCTTTTACTGATAAGCGAAACAAGTCATGTTCTAGTATATATGTACTAACAGCAAAGACTTTCCTTTCCTTTCCAATGGACACTCGCTTATCATAGAAGTGTACTTCCAAACCATTTTTCATGAAATAGCCTACAGATATCCAATCGATAGGTACCTATACCTTCCACATCTAAATAAGTGTTGTTCTCCATGTAGATGTGTTGTTCCTCAATGCTAAATTCTTTAACGGATTCCAACTCCTTCTTGGTTTTTGAAATGTGCCTAGTGACACTAAAATCCACTTATCAATCATTGGAATTTAGAATGACAATGTTATTGCATTCAACTACACTAACAAAGACTCTTATTTTATTATGAGGTTTTTCCGTCCTTATTTGGACAATTTACTTTATAATGATTAAATTAGCCACATGTATGATAAGAACCTTGTGTCTTCTTTTTATTTTTATTTTATCCATATTTTATCTTTTGATTTTTTTTAAATTTTAGTTTTTGAAATGTAACATTTGCCTCTTTTAGATTAGTTTCATAATGTTTCTGGTTAACCATGATTTCCTATTTAATTCTCAACTTGGCTTGTAATTTAATAAGCTGAAGTAGGACTAACCTTAGAGATGTGATCACCATATCAAAAGTACATGGCAAACTATTTAATATTACTGTTATCTGCAATTTTTCAAGTATGAGTGTTTTAAATTCTTTGTCATTATTATCATGTTATTAACATATTCATCTACATTTTGTTCCTCTTGCATTTTACAAGAGTTGTACTTTTGAAAAGAAAGTTAAATTGTCATTTCAGTTGTACAAACGTACTTCTCTTTTAAAGCATTCCATAAAGTGTAAGTAGTAGTGTAAATATCAAAACATTTCATTAAGCATCTTCCATAAAAATGAATATAAGACATTTTGCTTTCTTATCTTTAATTTTCCTTTTTTTCATTTTCCTTATTTCTACTTTAGAAGTGTTATTTTCAATTTCCATAAGATTATCCTCAATGATATGTTTAGATTGTCAAACTCAAATGCATGTTTTATTTTCTCATGCCATATCTCATAGTTTACCCCCATTCAGCTTCTCAATTCTGGCCAATTTGGTTGAGATTAACTTCAAATGTACAACTAAATATAATTTTCAAATATTATAAAATTATTTTCAAAAATCTCCTAATAGCAATTTCAAATTTAATTCCAAAAATTGCTATCAATAACAAATAATCAAAACTTTTGACAAAAAATTCGAACTTACAATTTTGTTGTATTATTTCAGAAATTACAGAAAATTTTAATTTAAATAATCAACAACTAATACAATTTATGCATGCAATATTTAGACAAATAGAAACAAAACTAATATTTGTAATGAACTAAATCACCAAAAATAAATCAATTTAAATTTTATTTTAAACATACAAAAAAATAAAAATAAAATAACAAAAACTTTATAACAAGATTTTTATTTATTTCTTTATGTAAATCAATTAAAACATACAATATCTCAAGAAGTTTTAATTTAAAATATACAATCGATATAACTTGAAATAATTTTAAACTATAAAGTATACAATATTTACAACAATATTGATTATTTTAAATTAGTTCCTATTAACAAGTATATCAAAACAATGCATATAATAATTAATCAAATATGCATATATCAATCAACTAAACTAAATGCATGCAACTACAACTTAAATAAGCAATATAATATAATAGTGAAGTTTATTTTCTATTTATTATTTTAAACAATACAAATTTTTTTAATCAAACAAAGTTTTTTAATTTAACAAATACTGTGCATTTTTGTTTTTTTGGTAACTCTTGAAATCCCTAACCTCACCGAAGTTCGGAGAACGGGGGCGATTTCGACGAGCGGAGGACGCGCGGGCGGGGCGGCGGCGCGCGACCGGGCGATAGGAAAGGGAACGCGCGGGCTTGGCGGGAGTGTGACTAGAGATTTCTAGGGTTGTGTCAGATTTTCCGTTCGTCTCTTCCTTATCGTTCCCCGTCTTCTAGGGTTCAGGCGAGTTCGCCCTCGTTCTTCTCTGCTCGTATTTTCGGAAGAAAGGCACCGATGTCGGGAGAGGAGGAGGAGAACGCGGCTGAGCTCAAGATCGGCGAAGGTTTTCTCTGCCGTTTTGGAAACCGTTTCTTTTCCTACCGTTTCATCATCCCTTACGTGATTTCGCAAATCTTTTCCTGGTTAGGAATTCCAAAAGATTTTTTGAAAAATTCTTGAGTACGTTCCACCGTGACACTACGCTCCCTACTGAATTTCTAGAGTCATGATCTATGCATTCACCATAAGGTGTATACGATCCTAAATGAACGTAGGCAAACATAAGCGAATATTTTTTATAGTCATAGAAGTAGTGGAAGGACAAAAATTATTCGGTTATAAATATTGAAAAAGTTTTAAAATTATATAGTTGAACGGAAGATTTAGTCATGGTACAAATAACTGAAAAGAAAGGATTTGCATCGCCAATCCCGTGTAGCGTGATCAAGACGCTTGTGGTTGTAGTTGTTTATAATATTCATGCATCTTTACGGAAAATTTAAGGTTTCTTATTTCTTATTTCTGACTGCATCTCAATTTGTATTATACGATCATCGTCATTACCATGTAATTAACGCAAAAACGTATCAATTGCTCAAGTCTTAAAACAATATTTCACTTGTTTATAAAACTCATACGAGATTGTTTCAATCCGTTATTCTTAAAATAAACTGGTATTTCTTTATAGAAGCCTTTGGCATATTTTATTTGTATTATGCACATTATGATTTGCTCAGAAAAAGGAAATAGAAATATCCCTACAGCTTAATAAAGATGTAGAATGTGTAAAAGAATTCTGAACATCAGATACTGTCAAGGAAAGGGTTGTGATTGAATTCTAGTAGACACAGAACTGATCATGATATGGTTTTCGTTATTATATAACTTCATGCTTTGTTCTATTTTCGATCTTTTCTTATTTCAGAATTCTTAAAGGCCAAGTGTCTCATGAATGGTGAAGTTGCCCGCATTCTCGATCACAAATATGAGCAGCTTCAGCAATTGTCAGATGATCCCATGAATCAAGTATCACAGTAAGTTTTCCATGAATGAAAACGCTTATTTGTTTTATGTAAATATAGTGTGTTCTCTTTTTGATATTTTCCACACATAATGTTTCATAAGAACAGCTAAGAAATCATATTTGTTCATCAGGGTGTTTGAGAAGTCACTGCAGTATGTAAAGCGCTTCAGTCGTTACAAAAATCCTGATTCTGTCAAGCAAGTTCGAGAGTATCCTTTCACATTGCAAAAGTTATAAAAAAATAAGTTAATAATAGACTGATACATTTGATTTTCCAGCATTTCATCCACAATATGTTTGTTTTATTTCTTTAAAAATTGAAGGAATTCTTGTGATTCTTAACTGTCTTTTTTAGAATACTTAGTAGGCACCAGTTAGCTGAGTTTGAGGTATGTGCTCTGAATGTAAATGGTCATGCATTGGAGAAGTTGCTAATTTTACCTGAATTATTTGTTGGCAGCTCTGTGTTTTAGGGAATCTTTGTCCTGAAACCGTGGAGGACGCAATTGCAATGGTCCCATCTATTAAGGTAATATTGGTCATCATATATTAATCCATGTATTGTGGCATTGATTCTCATAGTGGATATGCATCAAAATCCATACATGAAATCCAAGTTTAGCATGAATTTTAATCGTGTTATATCCTAAGCAGTTTGAATCATAAATTTGTAGTCTGTGTTTCTATCTTAATACTTGTTTCTAATATTACATTTTATATATTGCTTCTCTAAGTAGTTAGATTTTCTCTAACATAAGTTCAATAACCAAACAAAATTAAAAGAATACCCCAATTAGAAGAGAAAAATTAGTTCGTGTAGAAAAAACTAAAAGAAGTAAAGGAAGACTTAAAATTACATGATTAGTATTTGTGAGAAAGATTTAAATTTGCGTAATTTAACCAAATATTTGACAATAGATAGAAATGCTTGGAGGAAATAAATTCCTGTGGTTGACCATACATAGTGGGATTACGATTTTGATTATTGTTGTTGTTGGTAAGATCATGTCAAGTTGATTAACAACCTTTTTGACCTTAACTACTCCTTTGGGCATACCTACCGACTTCTTTATATTACCCTTGCTTTCTTCTCTTCTTTGTTCTTCTTTGTCTTCAATCTTCTTTCAAATTCTTTTCATAAAAAAAGTAAATGTATGCATGCACATGCATAGAAACAGAAAGCAAATCAGCAAAACTATAAATAATTACTAAAGAGAGGAAAAGGGGACACCTACATTGGCTCCCATTGGTGTTCCCTCTTTATGTGTGGAAGTTCACTTCTTACATATGTCAATGAAAATTCACTGGTGTGTGTTGGTTTCCATAGATTTTGAGACAATATTTCTTGTGTTTTGGTAGTGACAATTGAAAAGATTTTATGGACATATTGGTGAAATTTTGTTATCAAATATTGGATCAATGGAAATTTGCTTTTTTTGTGTTGTGAAAAGTCATGATGATCAACATGTAATAAATGTCCGCCAACATAGGTTTTGCAGAAGTCCAGAGACGGATCTCCAACTTTTAAAATAGATCTTCCTTGTTTATATTTAGGTCCATTTATGGTTGTAAACCTTGTATTAAACCTATCTATATATACCTTGATATCATTCATTTTGCATTAAATGTCTTAAAAACATGGATTTCTCATATAAACATTTTATTTTAAGTTTTTTACCTCTTTTACAATAATATTTAATATTTCATGAATTTCTAAAAATAACATTTAATCATTTACACGGGTATTATTGATTACTTTAGTTTATCTTTAAATTTCGTACTAGAATTCATAGTTTTGAACCTTTGTTGTTGACTACCGTGATTTGGCTAAACTTCCATAGACACTCTCATCCAAGTCCAACATATTTTATTTTTTTGCTAGATTGAAGTCTAACGTGTAATAGAAGTTGAATTCCATGCGTTTATGAATAAGAAAAATATGTATTTATTTGTTTCTGTGAAAAGAGTTTAAAGGAAGAAAATATGAGGAAGAAGAATGGAAGAGAAGAACAAATCAGACAAGAGGAAAAGATGTATAGAAATATAAGTGAAGAAGAAAAATTGGAAATGTGATGTCAACACTCAACACTCAACACAGCCATATAGAACTAGTGAATCAAGGAGGGAAAGAAAAAGAGGCATTTTCCTGGCATTTGTTTCAAGTTGCTTCAGTTTCTAGTCTGCAAAGATCTGCATTTTAGGTTTTCTGAAGAAAACTATTTCATGTGAGCGACAGCATTTTTTGACAGTTGACATCATTTTATCAAATTCACCTTATTTCTTTCGGCAATCAATCTTAGAAGTCAATAGCGTTGTTTGCATCCATCAGCATTTGTTAAACTGCTTTGTGCTTTGCACATTCCTCATGACGTTTAAAACGAAGGAATTCATTATTTTCAGTCTGTTCGGTGTTAGCTTTTTTTTTTTTGCGTGATATAGGTCATCTTATGTGCTTAATGATTGAATTATTTTTTGTCATGTCCTTTCATTTCAGACCAAGGGGCGTTCTCATGAAGATGAAGCTATCGAGAAAATGCTGCATGATCTTTCCTTGATCAAAAAGTTTGAGTAGATTGCGTCCAATATCCGTTCTCTCGAAAGGTGAACCCGCTTCTGTGCTGGCAGATTTGTATTCAATTTGAACGTTAGCATATTCTTCGCCTATAATTTTTTTACGGTATTAACTTAAATCCGACTTTAACTTGTGGACCAATGATAATGGATAACATTTATATTTCCCACTTGCAGTGTTAACTTAAATCCGCTCGATTGACGTGGGCATTGGAGTACGTTCGGCCTCCTACACCGAAGGCCAGCTTAGACCTTTGCGGTGAGTCTGCATCGAGCATGCATCTGGCCAGTCCTGTAGCCTCTCGCTCTGTAGCTCGTCTTTGGTCTAAACCTGGTATGATGGTTGTGAGTCATCATCTGTTAAGCTTGAGAGAGAACATTGAAAATCAAGCATAAGTCTTAAATGCAATAATTTAGAATCTCGATCTTTTCAGTAGTTGATAATAATGAGCTTTTGTTATACTTCGGAGCATTCAGAAGTTAGTGCTACTTTTACGGTAGTGTGGATCATGTGCCGTTGCCTTAAATCTATTGCATTCAGAGGAGACTGGATAAAAGCCTTCAGTTTGCTATTTAAATAATTTAAATTTTAAATAAATTTTGACATATATTTTGCTAAACAGATGGGATTTAGCACATGATTAAATAGAGTAGGTGTTAATCAAATAAAGTAAAAGTTAAGATTTGATCAAATTAAGGCTGCATTTTTAATTTAACCTTTAGCTTTAATTACTTGGGGACGTTAGAATTAAAATTAACATAAAAAATACATATAACATTGTATAATAGTTAACATTGTGACCAACAACTAACATTATCTTAAACAATTTATTTTTCCTTACGTGAAAATGTTGTTTAAAAAAAAGTCTTCGTAAACAAAGAATTTACAAAAGTTATTCTTATTTTTCATTTTCACGCAAATCTCTTTGAAGTGATGTTTGTGAATAAAAAAATTAACGTGTCCCTTTCGCAACTTTTCGTACAATGCCTTTTCTACTTTTATTATTTAATGTAAAGAATCAAATATTCCCCAGCATTATCCAACACTACCATTATCCAAAGGGGTGAATAATAATCAACCATCAGTCCATGTACCGCTTCTTTGTTTTCGATTTTAATCGTTAACTACGAGAGTAGAATAAAAAAGAAGAAGAAGAAGTTATGTTATATAATAAATAATATAATAAAAAATTATATAAAATAAAAAACAAACGAGGTAGATGGACTCGGCTGCCTCCCTTCCTCTGCGGAAAAAAGGTACATGTGTGGGGTTTTGTTTTTTTTAAATTTTTGTATTTTAAGAGTGAAATAATAATAATTTTTTTAAAATAATAAATTTAAAAAATATAAATATTATCGTAAAATTAAAAATAATTTAAAAAATTGAAAGTTATAATAAAAAGTCCAAAAAGACCCATCCGATGCGCCTACGACACGCAGACGGAGGTCCGGGTGAGCCTCGTCTAGCCCCACTGCTCTACTCCTTTTCCTCCGTAGCGGAACGCCATCTCACACGGATCGACGACGAAGACAAGGAAGAGGAGGAGAAAGGTAGAAGATAGATAGCCGCGATGGGAGATTCGAGACTTCTGGGAGAGGAACCGCCGGCGCGAGCCCCAACGCTCTATCGCCTGGAGTGTTCTTCTCCACCTCTGTTCTCGCCGACGCACCGTCGCTACGGGACCCCGCGTCCATTCCACAGGTCGGCTTTGCAAACTGGTTCTGTGTGTATATATGAGCTTTTCTTCTCTTGATTTCTCCCTATTTGAGTGCGTATCGATCTCTTTCCGGTGACCGGTGCGGTAGTCTGTAGGCTACTAGAGGATCTGGATGGGGGTCCAAGG
Organism: Amphibolis antarctica; assembly: GCA_024699675.1. Lineage (NCBI taxonomy): Eukaryota > Viridiplantae > Streptophyta > Magnoliopsida > Alismatales > Cymodoceaceae > Amphibolis > Amphibolis antarctica. The sequence goes on from JAMKPZ010000169.1 coordinate 19,348, forward strand.
GTCTGAGAGATTGGAGGACCCGGTGAAGTTTCAATGACGTCCTTTTGAGTTGAAGAACCTGTTGAGCCAGATTGGTTCATCATATTTGGCTGGGATGTGTTTATTTTCTTATACCCCGAAGGCATAATAGGTTATTTGCTGGGTAGAATATTTACTTTTATGAATCTCGTATCCATCTAATTATACACCACCGTTGTTATTTTGATTTTTATTCAACCTACGTTCCATATATTGAAATTTTAACTTATTTAATCTAGGCTTTCTAGAATTATATACCTTCATTGTTATTTCGATTTTTATTCAACCTACAGTCCATAAATTCAATTTTTAACCTATTTAATCTAAATCCTCTGGACTTTTACTTATCTCTCTGTAATTTTAATTTAAAACTAATTCCTTGCTTACTTAAATTGACCCAAATTAAGTCACAAATATCAGGATAATTTTCTTTAAATTTTCTTAGTTATTTCGCCTGCAACTAAGACAAACAGATATAGAATTAAAGAAAACCCTTGTGTAAACATATGACTCAGAAATTTCTTAATTTTGTATGTTCTCCTTATTCTTAAATATTCATCTCGCATCTTATTTAAATAAAAAATTAAATTAATTGAAAATGGAAACGTAATTACCAGTTAAAGGGGAAATTCACACGTAATTTACTGGCAAGCACTCTTGTTAGATAGCATATTAAATAATACAACAATTTGAGTCAATCCCACTACATGGGTTGAAACATGAATCCTTTTCTTCCGTGTATTTCTATATGTTGTCAAATTTTTCGTTAAATTATTTAAATTTAATTTTGTCTCAATTTCTAACCAAGTAATTTTAGGTCTTCCTCTAGTTCATTTAGTTTCTCTATACTAGTTAATTCTCCTCTCCTAATTGGTGTATCATTTGATCCCCAAGGATATCATCAATATACTCAAGGTGATTTACTCTTTTTTTATATTCAATTAGTACAACTCATACTCTAATGCTATTAAAATCATTTTTTAAATTATTTTTTATAATATTACCACTCGTCCATTAAGCATTTGTATCTTTATAACACTAATTTCTTGCATGCATTCATACTTTATAGTCTAACATTTTAGACCATATAGTATAACCAAGAAAATAGTAGTTTTATAAATTTTTCTTTTAATTTTAAGGTATTATTATATAATACGCTTGAAAATTTCTTAGTTTGTCTTCTTATAGAGTTAATGCTATTAACTACTTTTTTATATTTGTCTTTTATGCCATTAATATATCCTATAGTTACTTTCTTTTCTTTTTAAAACTCACTGTAATAAGTTTTTAAGTACTTTATTATAAATTTTTCTAAATCATTGAAAACCATATTGATGCCTTTTTTAATAGTTCTGAAATTTTCTTCTAAATATCTAAGTAAATGAATAGCTTCCATCGCTAACCTATCTGGTATAAATTCAAATTAATTTTCCATTATTTTAGTAGCATACCTTAGTCTTTACTTAATTACTATGTCATACATCTAGTATGACTCATTAACCTAATACCGCGATAATTATTACTATGTCGTACGTCTCCCTTATTCTTAAATATAGGCATTAAAGAGTTCTTTTTCAATGAGTCTAATATCTTCTTTGTTTTTAAAATTATATCAAAAAGCTTAGTTAGCTAATTATTCCATCCTTATGTCGCCCATGCATTTCCCCACTTCAATTGGAATACCATTTAATCTAATAGTTTTTCCACATTTCATTTTCTTAATAGTTTTTTATCTTCAAACTATTAATTCTTATAAAATAACTTAGAAATTTTTTCCCACAGGAAAGTGCTGTATAAGGGGGGATAGGAAAAAATTTCCCATCCTGACATTTAAGAAACGATAGGAAAACTATTCACTCACTTGTCTCACGCCCACTTGCTTGTTGATGTTCCCCTGATGAAACCTTCGCTCTTATCATCACTGGAAGTAGGGAAAAGCTTTGTTGTTGTCATCGCTTGCTCACACCCATTTGCCACTCAAGCCCCCTCACTATCCTACCCTCCTCCTTGTGAGGAAACTCTCAATGATCTTTACTCTTGTCTACACTTGAAACCCTCTCTTGATTTCTTTTGCCTTACACTAGACCATTGACGATCAAAACCCTCATTTGTGTGCACAACCATCTGCTACTACCATCTCTTTCCCATTGTTCACATAAAGTTGTTTGCATTTTTTAGCTGTCTAGATCGATTGATTTCTCTTGCTGTTTAAATTGTTTGCATTCTCTTGCTGGTATAGTCTCTACATTTCTATGGATTGTTTACTTGTTTTGGGTTGTTTAGATTGATTGATTTTTGCATTTCTTCATCTATGCATTTCTTTACTTCATCTCTGAAAATGCTTTTAGTTCAATTGATTACTGTTTAACTATGTTAGGAAAATGTTATAGATGTCATTGAAATGTTTATTTACGTGGACATTACCTTTTTATGATGATAATTTTTTATTACATTATTTAGCTTTAAAATAATATTATTATTTATTAAAATTATAAGCTTAATCATTTTAAATTCTAAAATTATTTACTTTTTATAATTTCAATTCCTATACCTATATAAATACTTAAATTTTCAATTCTCGTCATTTTTTGACACTTTCATTGGGAATTTGTTTTTCGTCATTTTTTATCATTTCTATTTTCCATTGAAAATTGAATTTCCATCATTTCTTTTCTCATCATTTTTATATGCACAAACCCTCTTATATATTAATTTAATTAATAACAATATTTTTCATTCAAAATAGTATGAAGTTATTCAATTACATCATATAATTCCTATCAATTCCAAACATTAAGAATTGGTAATTCGATCTAATTCTATAATGTACACAACGCAATGAGGGTGTTTATGCACTTGGAAATGGTGGGAAAGGAAACCATGAGAAAGTCATTTCCCATTGACCTGATTTTAAAGAGTGTTTGTGCAAATGATAAATGATGAGAAATTTCTTTCCTATGATTTCTCAATATATGGAAATAAAACACAATTTCCCGACATTCATTTCTCACACCCCCTATTGTGAATACATGGGAAGCCAACCACCCTACTTGTGTAGGAGTCATCAATGTCATCATGCCTAATGCCTCATTCTACATAGATTTTCGTAGTCATTCCTTTTGAATAATTTCCTATCAAATCTCGTCATTCCCATTTCTCATCAATTTTTGAATTCTCATCATTTCTTTTCCTATCACTTTTGTGTGTACGAATGGACCCAACATCTAGGAATTTAATTCCTACCAATTCCAATTTCCTTCATGTAATTAATGTAATTCCACGTACACAAATAGATCCTAAATGTAATTACATATTCTTCTCTTTTTCTAAAATAAGTGTTAACTATTAAAAGGTCACAAGCTATGCTAAAATCTAAAATATAGTTTCCTTCATTGCTATTACCAAAATTAAATATTCTATGGTTTCTTTTATATTCTACATTTTACTCCTTTACATGCCCATTAGGATACCTTCTAATAAAAAGCTTCTCACTAATAGATAAATAATAAACTAAGCTATCCAACTCTTCTCAAAATTTCTGTTTTCAAGAATATCCATTATAATGTTCAGAAATTTTTAACCTGATTTTGTGAATATCCATGATGCTTATATCCTTCATATCGCTTGGATTAGTCATCCATTGTACATTGTGGTGTTTTGCCGTCTTGGTTATTATATCTATTTGGCATCTATGATATTTGCAACTGTTTTTGGTCATTTCTATTATTTCAGCGTTAAACTTAACAAACTCCCTCCAGTCTCCTCAAACTCCAGCAAAAAGAGGAAGCTATCACCAGAGATGGTTTCCTTGCCCTTATCAAAATATAAATTCCAAGATCCCCGCTGTGTTTCTGATGATGAATCCTTAAGTGAAGATGCTAATGTGGAAGGCAAGGATATACCATCTATGTCTATCGATTGGAAAGATGACAAATCAATTGGTGATGGTTTCAATCATTCAGTAGATGTGGTAGACAGCAACAGCTTAACTAGGCAATCTACTCATGCAACAACACTAGATGCCAGGAATCAAACTGAGATTTTGATGCAAGAAGCCCTTTATGATCAACCTTCATATTCATCTGATAGCTATGGAAGTAACACCTACGGGAATTCTCCCCACTCCCTGGATAGCAGAAATATCCCGAATTCAAATGCTGAGCAAGTGTTTAGTTCCAAGTTGGTGAAGGATGAGGTCCATTTAGATCCAGAATTCACAGATGAGCTGTACGAGTTTGAGCCATATAAAAAACAGTTAGAGGCATACAAAGTTCATATCTACTCAGAAACCGAGAGCAATGATACTGAGCAACATGCAGGTGACGTAGATTCCATGCTCTGTCTAAATGGGAACGCAGCAAACACATCCACCACGTCCACTGGAAGACGGGGTTTGATTTTTTGTTGTTTTGGCATTCCTTATTTTTCTGAAGGTTTGACTGCATAGAGTGGAGTGCATTAAGCATGGATTGTTTTGTGTCTGCAGATGATGAACGAATTTCCAGGAAGCCAACCATTGATCAAGAATTTGAGCAGTACTTCTCTATGCTAATGCTTCAGGATGAGAATGAGTGCAATACAAGCAAAAACGTCGTGCTATTTTAGATGTGCTTCCATACAAGCAAAATCTCGAGTGACACAATGATATAAATGAGCAGGGGCATCCATTTCTATGAGAATCAAATTTGGGTGGATTTCTGCGGTGCATTTTGAGATTTGAACCATTACATCGGGAGTGCATCATTAACTACTTTGGAAGGAGAACAGATGGAACCGATCCTTTACTCAAAGTCTGGACGGATGCCAATATGTGTGTATAAGACGCTGCTCCCTTGTTTAAACAGATTTTACCGTCAAGGTGGTCTCTGTGGTTGCAGGGAAGAGCCTTCGTTGCAGTGTCTTTGTTAGGGTTGGTTTTCTCATTGTCCAACTTGTTCAGGTTTGGTGGTTTGGATCTGTCGCTTCACATCCACAACGTCTAGACGAAGGTACCCCGAGTGTATTTATCCACTTTCACGGTTATTTCAGACACAGTTGTGTATGGATCCTGTTTGTACATTCCCAGTTTTGTTGCCCACTTGCCACTGGTTATCTAATCTAATCGTGTCTCGATTAAGGGATGTCTATAATATTTTGTACTGTTAATTTAGGTCCAACTTATCTGACCTTAATTACCGACAGGTATGATGTGTAATTAAACAAAAGAGTTTAGAATGTATGGTCTGATCTCACGTGTTCGTCTTGGTAATAAGTTTTTATATGAACTTACATTGGTAAAAATTTCACTTCTCAATGTATTTTTGAAGTGGTGGACTTTTAAGAGGGTATATAGAATTAATAGAAAATTACGTAAAATAATAAAAAAATTAATTATTTTTATTATTATTTTATATAATTTTTTATTAATTTTATATATACAAACTCTCACTCGTAAACTTTCTTACCTATATCTTTTGAGGTGAATTCTCTCGTAATCATGACAGTTTTTTCTCGTTCAACGATGACTTCAACTTGTAGAACTAGGTGAACGGTGGTTAGTTTTTTTTCCTTATTTTGAAAATGATAATTTATTTATTATACGTAATACGACCCAACTGTATCCGCCGCTCCGAAAAGTTTTAGTAAAATATGCTAAATATTCATGAGAAATGAGCAAAAGATTTTAAAACAATATAATCGTGAATTTCTTGAATAATTCGGAGGAAAACCGAAAAAGTGATCCTCACGTTCATGTTCCATTCTAATTATATAATTAAATTTATCAGCGACGTACTAATTATATAATTAAATTTTGATTTTTTAAATAATTAAAAGTAAAAAACGGAAGTTTCCTAAACTAAAAATACTTTTCTAAATAAAATAAATATTAAAAATACTTTGGAAAATTATTACGTTTGCATTCCACTATGTAAATTTTCACCGGTTAACAAATATTTGACAATAAATTAACTAAAAAGTGGAGACGATTGGCAACTGTTTGTTCGGCAAGAAGTGACAACCGATGGATTGGGCCCACCAGACCACAGCAGGGTTTAGGCCCGAACTGAGCCGGAAGCCCCATCCAGGCCCGGTTACCATCCTTTTTCGACCGGAGAATGATCGTTATTATTAGAATCTTTTAGAAAGAATGTATTAAATTTTGTCAAAAAAGAATTTATCAGAATATTAGAAAAATAAAAGATATTTATGGCAGTCATAAAATTGATTAGAATATTTTAAAATTATAAAAATAACTGAATATTTTATAAAAATTGATTAGAATATTTTAGAATTACATAAATAATATAATAAAAATTTGTCACATCATAAAAGTAACTGAATATATAAGTTCTTATGCTATATAAATTGATAGAATGTAATTCAAATGAATTATACATTTTCTTTTTTTCTACGTAGACATCATATTATCTACTTTTTCTTTGTTGATTCAAAGTATTTGTACTATTCTTTCTTTTTGGTAATAAATTCATTATTATTATTTAATAACTCTTCTGGTTCTTGCACATGCCATTCCACAAAATCTGCATAAATTGTCCAAAAAAAACGTGTTGGAAATCACTTGGTGTGCTTGGGTGGAGGGGTAGACTCATCACAGTGGGGTGGAGTTGTCACACGAAGTGGTCACCTTGTGTTGGAAATCATGTTACGGCACGAAGTGGTTGCGAACAGGTAGAGGAGTGAAGTTGTTGTGGAGGGGTAAAAGGGTGGAATTGTCACTTAGAGTGCACACATTGCGTTGGAAATTGCGTCGCACGAACGTCGTGCAAAGTGGTCACAAAGGGGTGGAGGGACGGAGTCATCACTTGGTGTGCTTGTGTTGCATAAGGTGGTCATTGCATCGCATTGGAGATTCCAGATGATTGAAAGAGAGGAGGTGAGAATGTGAGGAAAAATATTAAATCTTTTTCTCACTTTTCGTGTCGTACAGATATAACTTTTTTTTTAAACTTTCCATCACTTTTCATTTCACTCAAATTCTCAAACCCTTTTATATATCTATGAGTATAATAGCTTAATTACGAAAGTATAACATTTTAATCAGCTACGAACAATAATGCTTGTAATTTAATTATATATAAAAGAAGCCTAAAAATACTATAAAAAAAATCACCACCACCACCCCCCTCACATCTTCCCAGAATATGGTCGACAGCGGTGGTTGGTACACCAGCCACACAGTGAATGCCGAGAAGGAAACGCCCACGTGAAGCGTGGCCGGTCGCTGTCCGGAGCCAGAAGACCCGGCCCACCACCACGTGAACCCGGTCGGCCCGGATCAGGGCCCGGGTCCCCCCAATGGATCGTCACCCCCAGCAAAGTAGCAAACCCGCGACACGTGCCCTCCGAAACCGGGTCTCTGTCGAGCCTCGACGCGATCGCTGGCGGATACGGGTGGGCTCTCGACGCCCCGGTTCCCTGTTATCGGGTCCTGTTTCCTGTTATCGGGTCCACCTGTTCACCGCCGTCCGTGACGACCTCTTCGGTTTTCTTCCCCCACACGTGCGCATTTGCGTGCGTGCTCTCTCTCTCTTCGGTTTTCTTCCCTCTCTCTCTCTCTCTCTTAATTGGAAATTTTTTTACCTCGGTTACATCTGCATCTATACCATCATCACTGATATCGAGTTCTGTGTTAGAGCAAATGAAGCATGGATCGGATCCTCTGCATGTACTGCGAGCAAAGATGATATCTAAGGATGTATTTATAAATAATTTTTTGTAATTTTTAAAATTACTTGTAATATATAAATTTTTATCATCTAAATTATTATACGATTTTAACTTTATTTATAAAATTAATTTTAATTTTAATTCTTTTCGATTCTGTACATTAAAAAGTTACTCATAAAAGTACATTAAGTGTGTGTCTATTTTTTATTTTACTTAATATAGAGTTAATTGAAAATGTAAATTAAAAATAATAAAATAAATAATGTTAAAATTACAAGATAAACAGTACAATAAAAATTTATATAATAAATTTGAGGCACACGCCCCATTCATTGTTAAGCCCCACCCATCTTAAATGATTGCCGACTGGTGAGAATTATTCCCACGACATTTTCACTGAGAAATTTTCATGTTATACTTGACATTTTCACTGTATTCCCATGACTTTTTCATTGTATACAATAGTAGACAAGACAAGAGTTGTCTATCCGAATAATTGAATTTTTATGTTTTGATATTTTAGCGTGACAGGTACAGTGACGGTTAAATGCTAGTAAATTTCAAGATAATTGTAATTTCTAAAGAATAATGCCAGTTGTATCTTTTAAAAGTGTAATTCTGGAAATAATCCGATACATCAGTTAATCGAATGATTTGTTTGTACAGTTATCAATTTTAACTTTTTCTAAAAGAACTTTTTCTGTAGAAGTTGTTGAATAATACCTTTTTGTAAGTTCTTTAAATAAACTACTTACAGTAGTGTTAGCATTAGCTACGATTCTAATTATTAATAGTATTGTACGTATTTGTTTACGTCTAACATCAATTTCAGCATCAATGCTAATTAAAATTAGAAGATATTTTTAGATTTTTTGCTTTCCAGTAAAATACAAATAATAAAAATATTTTAATTTTCACATTTTTTTCCTTCACTTTTTTAAATTCAAAAGTGAAATTTATGTACAATTTATGTACAATTAGACGTCCGGCGCGAATCTTGGCTTTCCAAAATTCTCGAAAAACGTGCACACGTAATTTTTTGTAGAAAAAGATTGGATGTAAATCTGATTTCGCGAAATGTTAATTCTATATATTATCGTAAACTTTTATACATAATTCTTACGTATAATTTTATTTCTCCGTAACTATTACAACCCATAATTCTGGCATATATGATTGACAACCACCTTTCATCTACTCATGTTTGAACACATTGTTTGAAGATGCATCGGGAGGGAGCGGTGATTTCATGATCCGATTTCCGAAATGTGCTAATGAGAGAAGAGCAACTGCTTGTCTGGTTTAGTCCAAAAGTTACACTATTTTATTCACACCTATAGTTGCATTGTCGTATATAATTTTGATATTTTATTAGGATATGTATTGATAAAAATGAGATTGTATGTTATTAATAAATGCACCTGTATCTTTTAATAGTTATAATAAAAAGTACCTATAGTTTTTTGATATTTTCTTTTATTTTGATATTATTTTATTTTTATTATAGTAAAGTAATAATTACTGTAGTAAATGAATTAAATAAATTACTAAAGATTTCTAACTTATTAATAATACATACTATTAGGGCTACATTATATAGTAAATAGAGTTTTAAAAAGTTAAAAATAATAATATGTTAATTCTAGTTTTTCATCGTTATTAAAGTTAAAGTTGAAGTTGATGTTATCGAATAAGACCTATTCACAAAATCAATATCAAGGTTGTTGAAACAGCTAAACTACCCATGATTCATGTATGATTAACTACCTTTTTAAAAAAGATTGATGAACATTTTGTTAAAATCAAAAGTATAGCTTAGGGTGACAACCTCACCGACACATGACGAAGAGAAGATGAGAAGGAGGCGAAAGAATGGAAGAACTCAGTGTGGCAGTGTGAGAGAGGAAGAGGAGAATGATGCCAAAAGTTAGGTTTACATTGAACAACAAGTGTTTTAAATATACACCACGAACGATTTAGATTAGATCAAGAAAAATAACGATAGAATAAAAGATACAACATTCAACACTCCCCTTCAAGTTGGGCAGGTTTGTAAATGTTACAAATGCCCAACTTGCCCATCAAATGTTGAAAAGTGGGTAAGTGAAGAGGCTTGATAATATTGAGTAGCCAAAGTAATCAAAATATCGTCAATATTAACCAAGCAAAAAATGTGAGTGGTGTTTTTATTGTAGGTAAACAAAGAATAGTCCAATTTGGACTATTTATAGCTGACTTGTATAAGGCAATTGGAGAGCTTAGTAAACCAGTTTCTATAAGCTTGTTTTAAACCGTAGAGTGATTTTTTTAGTTTGAAAACTTTGTTTTTACACTCCCCCTTACTTAAATACTCAAGTGGAGTTTTTATGTACATTTCTTCATCAAAATCACCATGAACAAAAGCATTATTAACATTCATCTATTGAATATCCCATTTAAGTTTAGTAGCCAAAGCAAGAACAAGTCTAACAATAGTCATTTTAGTAATAGGGGCAAATATCTCATGGTAATCTATACCCTCCTGTTGGTTATATCCTTTAGCAACAAGTTTAGCTTTGAACTGGTCTGTACTACCATTTTCTTTTCTTTTGATATTATAAGTTCATCTACAACTAATGAGTTTCTTATTAGTAGGCCTAGGAACCACTTCCCAAGTGTAATTTTTCTCTAAAGCATTTATTTCGTTGGAAGCTTGTTCATAGTTACGGGGTTTAAGCTCATTATCTAAGGATTGAATGTAGGTCCTATGTTTGTAGATTATTTTGCTATAATTTACATAACTGTGAAGGAGATATCTAGTTTTAAAATTATTTGCCTTATTGAGAGTGGGACAAATATAATCATTTAATTTAACAGGGGACTGACTTTCCCTGATGCTTATCTTAATTAAGGGCAACATCATGAGTAATATTACAATCATCAACAATAGATTCATTAGTATCGGGAGTAGTATTTTGAGAATCAATGTTGTTATCATTGGTAGTGTCATTACCATTCTCTTGGGTGAATTCATTAGAGGAATCCTTCAAATTTGGAATGATGACACTCATGTCATCCCAAGGGTTGTTGGTGGTTTTGTTTTGATTTTACTGGTGATTAGTATTATCAATCTGTTTATCCAAAAAAGGAAAATCATCTTCAAAACAAACAACATCACTACTAGTGTTTAAAATACATAGGAAGAGGTGATGTTGTTTCACGAAGAAGTTGATTCTTCTCCACAAAATGTCCTTTACAATTTCAAAAAATTACAATTCAATGCCATTATATTTCCAAGATTATCATCAACTATAAAGGTTCTTTAGTTTTTTCTCATTCAATGGGCGTGTTTTATATGTTTGGCATCTTTTACGTAGCATTTTTTATTTATAAGAATATCTTAGATTTATTTAGAAAACAGAGGGTTCAAGAAAATAATATGTGTAATTCGTGTACCACCCCTATCAATATTATATATATATAATTGGATACACATAGTCATAAACACTGGAAGCTGAAAATATTACAAACACTTATCTTATGATTTTAGATTAATGTATTCAAAATGTAAAATGAACACCTGTAATATTTTTTTATTGTAATTATCTTCCACAACATTCAAGTCGTATATAATATAAACATATCATAATATATTATTTTTATTTTTATCTATCAACCATTTCTCAGAGAAAATCATGTATTTGGAATAAAATGTTGCTGGTTGTTGTATAGCCTTTTCATTTATAATCCATTAATTTTAAGATAAAATTTTAATAATTTCTCGAGTTAATGTTTTGACAAAAGGTGTTGGAAAAGATGTTTTAAAAAGGACTCTTGCAATCCCATTGATTTCAACGACACAATCAATATTAAAAAAGCTGTCATTGAAAAGACAATATTATTTTTATCTATCTTTTTTTTTTGGAAATTAACTGTGATGTTAATAATTTTTCTTCTTTTTTGTGCTTTAAATTTCGGTCTATGAAACTATGATTTCATTTGTTGTGAAGCTTATTAGTTATATTTATTGTACACTGTGATTGTATATAATAAATTAATTAAATAATTATAAGATAATAATGTATATAATAAAAATAATAACACATAAAAATTTATTAAAAGATAAAAAACCTCTTCACAAAACAGATTGTCAGATTCTACGAGATTTGGCTCTGTACATTTTGCTACTTCATTAAAAAAAAACAACAAGAGAAAAAAAACAAGTGTGTTTGAAAAATCAACCATAAAATTTAAAGAGAATATTTAAATATTTGCCTGGAGGTTCGCGGGGCTCCAGCAATGTTCATAGGTATCACCCCACATCACTATCGTCCATAATTGATGCGTTTTTTCCACCTCTCGTCAGTGCATCACTTTTTCCAAGAGAGAGATCAACAGTAGAATAATAGCCGGTGATCAGGGTCGCTGCTGCTTGGATTCCACTTATTAATTCAATGTCACCGTCCACATTTTTAAGAGATTAATTAAGCGCTGCCAGGTACTTAATTTAGTCTCAATCAGATCGAGACGTAGTGATTAAAGAAGGGAGTTTTCAGTTCTCACGCACACCCACTTGTACCCACCACTCCAACAAGTTTATCTAAGGCTTCGTTTTCAGTTTCACGATAATAAATATATTTTTTAATTTACTTTTTTATTATTAAAAGTATTTTTCTAATCTTAAAAATTACTTTTTTTCTTTAAAAAAATTAAAAGTAAAGAAAAAAAACACTCACCAGCTAAAATGCTAATTAGGTTCGAAACAGGCCAGGCAGCAAAAACTTTACCTTCAATTCCCCCAAGATTTAAACCAGTTCATTTCACCGACAACCAAAGCTAATCGAAGGAAAGCGCGAATATTGATTAATTTGAACCGAAACAGTGTGGGGGTTGATGAGAAACAAAGAGTCGAGTGTCTGCAGCAAAGCTTTATGTTCACAGAGAGCTAGCTAGAGACATCAGATATGTACACAGACGGGCACTACATGCATCTGTTCAACAAGCAAAAACGAAGGAAATAATAAATATGGAGGTCTTCTCTGTGATTCTCTTTTTTATGGTCGAACAAGCAGAGAGCACTTCCTACAGCCCTAAACCTTTCCCTCTTCTTGGACGGCAAAGAAGGGTCCGTGTCACAGAATGAAAGGAAGAAGGTGGCCGGCCGGATCAGCAATCCTGGTACTCTCTCCAGCAGACGAGCATGACGACGCACCTCCTCATGATGTAGAACCTGGCCCTTTGCTCCTTCACCAGTGAAGCACACCTTCTCGTGAAGGACCTCCTCGCCGCGTTGGACTCCACTCCTCTCCTGCCGCCGTTCTTGCTTCCTTTCTTTGACAGCCTCCACTTCTCGTCCATGCACAGCTCCATCGGTCTTTCGGTCGACCCCTCGATCGATCTTCTTTTTTGCCCTTTTCTTTCTGATCTTCCCGTGCAACCGATCGACCGATGTGCTTCCAGATGAAGCTAAGGTTGATCCGCGCTATGTACAGAAGAAAGAAAAGGGTTGTGTTGGGGGCTGGATGAACGATCGACGACCACGACGACGATGACGATGATGTGAGAGGATTGGGTGGTGTTGGATATTTATAACGGAGGAGGATGAGGAGGATTCAAGATTGGCTTGGCGTTGGGTGTCATCCACTGACTGGTCCTCCACTCTTTCTGCTCCTCCCTGCAAATGTGAATTTCTCAAGCTGCAACAGGCCGCTTCTGTGGTTTTTTTTTACCATAAATGACCTTTTTTCTTCCATGCCCTTAATTTACATTCAACATTACTTTTTTTTTCTCCGCAATAAAATGAAAGACCAATTGTAATATTATTCGCTAAATATTTTTGATATCTCGATTTTTAAGGAGTGTTCGACAAAATAATCACCTGCTCGATCTCCGGGGTACATAAATGATCGATCAGGTTATAAGAACAGTTTTTGATGGCGTATAACATGCCGTCCTGTATGGTTCCTCTCCAGTTATTGCACATGCCGGCCGGTAGTGTGTATGTGTATATATTATATATATATATATATATATATGTGTGTGTGTGTGTGTGTGTGTGTGTGTGGAAGAAAGACAGGAGCTGTACATGTAATGAGGTTGTGCCCGGTCGAAGAGAGCTGTAGATCAAATTTTGACGTGAAAAGACATGAATGCACGTGCCTCTCTTCTCCCTACCTTGGCTCTGTATATTCAATCAAAGGGTTTTTTATATGCCCAACAATACGCATATACTTGTCCATTCCAATCATCATTTCTTTCAGATCGAACTAATAAAACGTACGCCACTCGAACTACGCATCATTGATAATAAGATATTTTAATTTTAAATATTATAAAAAAATTGAGAGTTAAATTTTAAAATTAAATTTTATTATAAATTACGGTATAAAAATTTATAATATATGAAAATTTGATTAAAATACTAGAGTACCGTACCGACTACAGTTTTAAATTTGTGAAGTATCGTTGAAACCCCACCTTTAATATTCCTGCAACTTTTCTCTCTACCGAATCCTGCGGTGGGTGACAGATCTCTCTCCTACAACCGATGTACGTACCCCTCTCGGGTTTTCAAAACTAGGGCGCCGTAGCCGTTGGAGGGTACGACGGCATTATAGAAAGGAAGGGCGGGCTTGCGACGAAATCGGACGATTTACAGAAATTTGCATGCAAAATTAATCGAAGCATCTTCTGCTGAACCGATCGAGACGCGAGCAGGAATACGCATCTGTTGATCACATGTACGTGGGTGGACGGCAGCGTCGGGTTTTTCCGAGACCGACTTAATGGGTTGTTGTTGTGATCTCCGGCCGTGGTTCGGTAACCCATGCCATCAACCTTTGTTGCCCCTGCCCGGCCCCCTCGGTTGGTTCCAGTTCATCCCCTCCTGTGACCGTCCAGTGTAGTCCTTTCCTTGTCGTCCAACGGGCAGTCCCATCCCCTCCTTCTCAGCTGGGAAGCTCCCCCAGCACGAGTACCACCCCCACTGTTCTCACAGAAACCAGCAGGCTAGAAGGGAGGCAGGGGACGACGTAGCTGCAGTGGAATCATCAAGCACGAACGCAAAAGACGTGCATTTGGAACGTAAGACGGGAAAAAAAAAAAAGTCGTCTTTTGAGTTCATGTTTATCTGGAAGGAGTTGGGGACGTTCACAGATAAGTTTCCGTGGATATTCAAAAAATTATTTATTTATAATAAATTTAAGGATAAACTATTTATTTAAGATAAAATTTATTTTTTAAAAAAAAATCTATGAGCAACACCTACAGCTCCAAATTGTGACCATCAATATTTGTGCATTTCCGTATCAGAAATGATTTGTTACTCGAATAACTTTTCGTGTGATTTTATCTTTTCGAAGTATAATCTTTTTAAAGATGGACTTGTAAATGTACGTCTTTCAAAAGTTAAAAAATGAGTTTTACATTTAAAATAAGATTTACTCATATATATATTATATATATAAAAAGATACATACACATATGTATACTTACTTGTGTATGTATGTATGAGTGTATTTAGTAACGAAAAATTTTAATTTTTTACAAATTTTTATGTATGATCATTACTATACAAGCTTTTACTTGAAAATTTATTATACAATTTTGATATTATTTGTAAAACTACTTTTAACTTCAAATATTTACGGTTATTATAGTTAAAATACATTGTTATCAAATATACCTTATATCAGTATTGATTTTCTCTATTTGTTATTAATTAATTTTAAATTAAATTCTCCATCAAAATAAATTCATATGCACCTATCCATATATATATGTTTTGTAAATATATAAATAAATTACAAATGAAAAGAAGGTAATATTAATAAGACGATGAGTAGTAATATTATTACTTAATTTAATTATCGTAAAAAAATGTCGCCGACATCTGATTAAAAAGATTTTTAACGTGAATGTTTTTGGCGGGAATGTTTTTTCTCTCTCTATAAAATAGGGAAAAAACAATAAATTTAAATTACAGTAAATTTTATCTTTATCGTACATTTCAGCAGTAAAATTATCTCTAAATTATGACAATGCACTGCATGGATGGACGGGACAACAGTGGTTTTTACGGGGAACCGTAACGACAGAACAAGTGACACGCATGCTCGGTAACAGCTGGACTTTGGCGTCGATCGCCTGCTCCTCTTCTCGTCGTGGAATACGTACGACACACACACGTCTCGCATTTTGTCGTTGGCAAGATTTTTTTATTTAAAACGTAATAATTGTTTAGGTTGTCAAGATGACAACATTCTACGTTCAAATTATACACGGTGATGGAGAACCACAGGTTTTGTCGTTTATGCGTGCGGTCTTGGGCTGCGACGCGCAGCAGCCGTCCCCGCCGTAGA
The DNA here is from genome assembly GCA_024699675.1 of Amphibolis antarctica. Classification (NCBI taxonomy): domain Eukaryota; kingdom Viridiplantae; phylum Streptophyta; class Magnoliopsida; order Alismatales; family Cymodoceaceae; genus Amphibolis; species Amphibolis antarctica. The sequence goes on from JAMKPZ010000169.1 coordinate 35,373, forward strand.
AGAGAGCCGGCTCGTCGAACCGTCCAAAGCGTTCAAACCCTGCGGATGATGCACTTCATGCATGCGCCCAGTGAAATGGACCGATTGGTACGAACGGGATGAGTCGATGTGCCCGATAACGTACTGAATGCATCGTTTCTGATCAATTAAATTATTATCTCTGGATGCCCGATTAATAAAATAGCTGCCTGAATTGTTCGTGCTGCACCCCACGCCATGCATTTCCTTGCAGAGAGAGAGAGAGACAGAGGGGTACGATTATTTTCAATTTTAGTTAATGTGAAATTATATAAATTTTTATATATGTGTTATTATTATTATATATAAATTTTTATCATATTACTTATTATATTCATTACTCCTAACTTTAATTTTTGAAATTTGCTAAAATTAAAAACAAATGAAGTTTTAAGCTAATGATACTTGGATTTATAAAAATAGCCACTACCCATCAAGTGGTTGTTTATAAGAGATGAAATGTATGGTAACGAACTTTATGTGTTATTGTTGGTTAAAAATTATCGCTATTAAAAGTTATCGGTCGGTCACAATAGATTACATTATTATAATTTATAGTAATGCTTTTATGTATTTATTACTGCAAATAATTTATTGTGACAAATTTTATACCATTAAGAAAATGATACCATTAACTGCCATGATAAAGCAGCAATGCATATTTCAATTAATTTTATACACGATGAAAGAACCAAATGCATATACATTTCAATGCCATGCTTTAGCCTTGGATCTCCTCCGCCGTACTTCTCCGTTCACCTCCACCGCTCTGACCTCACCTCCTTCTTCCGCAAATCCGTGTATTTCGACCGGTCAAATGTAGTCGATGCTTTGACGGCGGTGGTACGGATCCAAAGCCGTGAAGCGGCTCGGCCCCAAGATCGATCGGCGCAATGGTCGTTGCGGCTTCGAGTTGGGCCGCTTCAGCGACCGGCGGTCACGAGGACGAACGTGTCCGCATTGCAGTCCCACGTGTCGGTGGCCCCACGCCCCCCACCGGCAGTCGCCATGTGTCACGTGTGGTCATCAATGGGCCGGTCAAGGGTCACACCACCTCCCAGCCCCCCCGGCCCCGAGCAGACGTGGACGTGTCGGAGCACGGGAACGGAAGCCGCGAAGCGCGTACAGGGAGGCGACCACATGGGCGGTCCATGCTCGCGTGTGCTGCTGCTTCTGGTGGCCGCCGCTGATAATGGTGTTCATGACCGGCACGTGGCTTGTGCAGGCGGTCTTGTTGGATTTTTTTTTTTTAAAAAAAATTATTTATATTCAGATTTAGTTTATAACAATTCTTTAATTTTTATTTTAATTTCGTATAAATGATCAGTATCACGTAAATCTTTATTTACAAATTTTTATCTTATAATTTATTATAAATTTTTACTCCGTTTAATAATAAAATTCAACTCTTAACTTTTTATCACGTTCGAAATTGAAATATGCTTTTATCAAACACACGTAGCGTTTCATTTTCCTGTTCCGACAATTTAGGTTAAACTTCAACATCGCATTGTTCTCTCTTTAAAAAGGCTTTTATGCATTTTACAACTTTTGGCATAAACGGTCTTCGCATTCTATTGACTTTAACGTTGATTGATTATCCAAGGCAAGTGAATAGTTATCTAACTCGTTTTTATTTTTTTTTAAAAAGAAAATTTCGCGGAATATGATTGCTTATCGAATCGAAACAGGAGCAGCTGGTTAGTTAACGAGGAGGAGAGAAAGACCATGCAACTGAAAGACATGGACGTTTACACTACGTCAGGCTCGATCCTGTGCGTATCTCTGTGTGTACGTGAATACAAATATAAATTTATACATATGCATGTTGTTTAAAATTTAACGCAAGTGGCTTATTTCGACTGCGGCGAAGTTATAATTAACCTGGTCATCACATCTCTCTGCAAACTGGCGTGGCGTGTTCGGTGTTCCGACGAGAAGACGCCTTTTCCGAAACCTATTATATATATAATAGTGTAGTTGATCTTTTTTTTATTTTACAATATTCTAAAAATACATATTTGGGACGAATATTCCAACGCAGACCACGCAAAGCGCCGCCATGTGACGGTTGGGAAGAGTTGCAGGTAATGATGAATAGATTTATTCAGGTCGTACTTTGCAAAAGTTCCATTTGTATAATTCAAATTTGGCACATGTACGTGGCTAAGAAATCGCGTCCGGGTCCGGCCGGCTGTCATCATCGGACATTTCTGTCGCACGTGAGCTCTGACGACCGTGACTTTGGTTGAATTGTGCGCTTTTTTTGTGTAATTATTTATTATATAATTAATTTTAATAATTATAAAAATTTAGGATTAAAAATAATAAAATAAATAAAGTTAAAATTTATACGATGATATATTAAAGTTCGTAAAAATCTATTATATAATAAAAATATTGCAGTAAAACGAAACTAAACTCAAGTACGCAATCATTAATCAATTATTATTTTTAAAAATTATTATTTTAAGATAATTTTATTATATTGACAAAATTTTAAATTCAATATCACAAATTTTAATATTAAGATATTATTTTAATAATTAATATGATCGATAATGGTGTACACACTATACACAGGGCTCAAGGTTTTGCCCGATGAAATTTGGAATTAATTATTAATTAAATGAAGTATTTTACAAGTAAGTTTTTATATATATATATTTATTTATAAATTAGATACTCAAATAAACTACAAATGAGACGAGTGTAGAAAATTTTACGTCAAAAAAATATAAAAATAGGAGCGAAACTTACGCATAATAAAACTTTCTGATTGTTATTAATTGATTTTGATTTTAAGATAAAATATTTTGCATTTCGGTGAAACGAGATACTCTATTGACTTATTCTTTTCGCGTTGATTAATTAATCACGCGGAAGATGAAACTCCCATGTGTACATCTCATTCCAAAAAGAATTTTTGATCGTCGTGTGTGATTGATCAACGAACGACTCTCCTCTCCTCCGCAGTATATTCATGTATCCGTATGATTGATCGAGGTCGACGCGTCACTTTGAGGTACATATTTTTTGTTTATTTGATGCTTCAATAATGGTGATGACTTTTTTTCGTCAGGCGATCAAATGCACGAGGCAAATATTGCAAAGTTTAATGGACCGGATCGAATTTTTTGTTATTTGTTTTTTTCCCTAGAATGCAGAGGAAAAGGCCGGGGTAGGAAAATCAAAAAAACGAAAATTTAAGAAAAAAGTTTTTGATTTTCCAACATGTGCATAAATAATTAACTTTGTAATTCTCTTCCATTTATAGGTTTTCTAACTTTGTAATAATAATAATAATAATAATTAAATGGCAGCTCCCTTTAATTAGAAAAATGTAACAAAATCGGCGAAACCTGTGCATCAAATGGCTCGTTTGTTTGGGTAATCTCATGGTAATGTGGAAATCTATAAAAATCTGGATAAATATATACATATAAATTAGTTACCATCCAATGATAATTAAGCCGAATAAATTAATGACAAGTTAAGAAAAATTATTACAAAAGTTTCGTTAAATTTCAGGAACATTTGTGTGGCCTATTATGTTATTTTAATTGTGTGTTCTTTGCAAGCTTAGAATGTCATAAAACTTTGCATACTTAAATAATACTGGAACATTTTTGTAAGTTATTGAAAGCAATATTCTAGCGAACCAGCAGTAAGATTTTGAAGTCCCAAAATTGAGTTCAATATATATAACAAGTACTTTTAGTAAAAGAAAATTAACAAAAATAGACGAGGATATTGAAAGTGATCAAAAGAGGAAGTAAGACACGAAGACAATCTGTAGAATATATACATATAAAAATAAAATAAACATTTACAAGAGAAAATTTCTTTCAATTGTCATCGCATTTATTTATTATTTATTCAGATGAACCAAAGATATTAATGGCATCCAAAGAATAAAAGCTATTGTCATTATATCCTGGAGTAATTACAGTTTTTATAAATATCAGAACTTTTGAGATTAAAAGCTATTATCATTACTGGAAAAAATAACATACATAGGATTCTAAAGTCATTCAATGAATATTTATTTGAAAGTAATAGTCATGTTAATATTGTTAGAACATATATCCTTATGATTTTGATGCAAAACTTATATTAAGTATATGCAAGTTTATAGATAAACATGATATAATCTCAAGTGAAGTCAATTGAGTATAGTTTGAAGAGTAGTTGAAAGATGAAAAGTTGAAGTGAAGAAAAACTGAAGTATTGTTGATGAGAAAGATCCTAATGTCGAGAAATGAAGAATTGTTGCTTTAAAGTTAGAGTTTAAGAGATTAACACTATAGAATGACAAGAAAATGGTCATGTGTATGTATACTTAGTTGTATTTCTAGAGTATGATAACTATTTAACTCATCACATTCACAATATGAATACTTTGGCATGTGTTTAAAGAAAAATAAACGATCTTAAAAGATGAAATGTATTTGGACAAATAGTTAGAATATTTTACAATGGTTTGGGATAAATAAATTAACAATCCTGCAAAATCAACCAACGTTTCTAAACCTACATTTAGTAAGCCAAACTACTACACGACCAATATGATTGATTTGTGTGACCAAAACACAAATAGTCTAGCTGAAAATTTCTGTAGTTAATTGGAATATAGTCTAGTGTGATTAATTGGTACAACTAGACAATGCACCGACATTTCAGACTTCGACTAAAATTTTAAAACTTAGACTAAGTCTTCTGAATTAAGATCAAACTATTCATTGTCACACTGGTATACCAACTAATGTGATCGAATAGTGCATTGCTTTTATCGTTCATTAGATCAATATCTTTACTGTACATGCATTTGATATATCAAGTGATGGCATTGAGCAGTGCGACTGAATGACAAATCAAAGTTTTCATATCATAGGTCTTGTACTTTATTTCGTAGGCCGTATACCATTATAATTCTGACACTTTCATATAGCCCAAAAGCGAACCAATGATTTTTCAAACCGTTATTTCGTTTTGCACATGTGTTAAATATGAGATTTATAGAATAAATTCCTTGTAGTATTAATTGTCTCTCTGCAAAACTAGCTGTTATAAAAATAGATCAATGTTTTTATGAAACATTGGTCCATTTTTCTTAAAACTTAAGTCAAGTTTTTTGGGGCTAATTCGACAAACTAACGTTCTATCTAATAACCAGCCGTTACAAAAATGGATCAACATTTCATTCAAACATTACTCCATTTTACAAAGAAAAATGAAGTACTAGTCGTTAGAGCTGTCCAAAAAATTGTCTATATATACATCCTTACGGGGAAATTAAAAACGCTTAAACACAATTTACACTACATTGAAATACAATCTCTGCGACTCACGATCAATGCACTCAAGCATTCAAAGCTCTTGCACTTGTGCTATCAAGTCACTTCTGAGATCTCTTGCACTTAGTTTTTTTGCATACTTTACTGGAGCAAGAGCAACTCGTTGAATTGTCTATTGTATTTTGTTTTTGTTTTGTGGCATTGTTTTGTAAAGATTGGTTTGTTTGTGATTTGACTTGAAAATACAAAGATACTCATTAAGGTCTAATGAATAGTTAGTTTGTAGTGTTTTTACCAGAAAACGTTAGTGGTTGAAGTTGAACGATGTGTTTCACCTTAAACATAAAGATTATAGTTGATTGGTGTATTTAACCTTTCAACGTCTGTACTATTGAAATATAATAAGTTAATGTAAGTTCAAACGTCCTAAGTTTTGAGGTGAACATACTCAATTAGGAAATTATCTAAAAATTGTTGTATTTTTGCTGCAAATTCTCGTATTTAATTGTAAACAATTTAAATAACTCACTATTCAGTTATCTGATCTAAACAAATATTTCAAATTTTATCATATTTATCATAAAATTTAAAATAAATCAATTTAATACTTAAAATTTTATTTTATAATGTACCTAAAAAATTCATTTCACAGTTTAATATTTTTTTGGGTAATGAGGTAGGGAAATTAAATTTTAAAAGAAGTTTTAGTTATGCAGCCAATGCAAAATTTAAATAACTAATATGTGTAGAGGAAAAAGATCAAATAGAATTAAACAGTTTGAAATAGTATGATAAAATATTTTATTGTTTTTATAATCAAATAGTTTGAAATAAAAAACAACAAGGAAAAAAGATCAAATAGAATTAGAGGAGTGAAAGGTAAAAAGATTGAATATAATTTTTTTTTTATTGGAATAAAAATTCTTCACGTGAATTTTTTTATTAATAATAAAAATCAAATTTTATTGGAATATTTACAATTTATAAAAAAGCTACCTTTTAATGCCATAATCGGAACAAATATTATTTTCTTCTCAAACTTCCTTCAAATTTTTTCTCCGCAAGTAATTATTCTTTCCATAAATATAACCTTGTTCCCTACGTACAGTTGTCAATCATACCGTGCCAGTACAGCCCACACCACAAATGGGCCAACCCAGACACAGTTCATGATACGAAAAAATACTAATCGTGCCAGTTAATGACACGAGTTTGACCAACATGATTCTTCCCGGGACTTGGCGCTACAACCCGGCAGTTGATCCAAGACCCGGTGGCCTATCTCCCCTGCCGGCCGCACGACCCGTTCATGGTTTACCCCCCTCTTGCCCACGTGACCGTTCACCCTGCGGTCCCTGCCGACCCGCACGGCCTTCCACACTTTCGCCCCACGGTCCCTACTACGACCCGACACTGCGAGCCGGTTGTTGGCCCAATGACCCAGCAACCGACCTAATGACCCGGCTGTTGGCCCAGGCACAGTTCCCTAGCCCGCCCGCCCATGCATACGATCATTCAACCATCAATATTTAAATTTAATTCAACATTCAAGTATTCAACAACTTATTAGACAACAATACATATAATTAAATTAAGTTATTATTTATTAATGAATTACGTATTTTATATTTACATTATTACAAATTTACAATTACATTTAAACAAATTTCACAACAAAATTAAATTACATTTTAAAAAAAATTACAAATTGAAAAATTAAAATTAAAATGTTTTAATTATGAAATATTTAAGTTTGTAAGTTACTTAGTAAAATCTTCAATTTAATCTTATTCACGAAGTACAGCAAGCTCGTAGTCTCTTACACACATTAATGCTTCATTTTCGGTCATCAAGCTCGTTGCTACTCATGCTGAAAACTTGTTCACAACCTATTGAAGACATTGGAATTGTTAATAAATCCTTTGCCATTATTGATAATATTGGAAAAATCAGTGATTGTTGTCTTCACCAATCTAAAACATCAAATGTATTTAAGTTAGAATGTTGAGTAAATAATAATGATTGGTGATTTGTTACATTAAAAGCAATTAATTTTCGTCTAAATAGTATAGGATTATAATTATATGATGATGATGTTGGAATATATTCATCAAATCTTGGATCTTGTAAAAATGCCTAAGAATCTAAAGATGGTTTAACATTTGATTCTGGTATTGTGGACATTGGTGAAAGAGAATGTTCTATTCTTAATTTATATCTTTGTGTGTATAAATCAAACATTTGATTTAATTGTTCTTCTATTGTACTAACATTTAATCCTAAATCTACATCTAAACTCATTTGTATTCCCTTAATTAATTTACTAGCATATCTTATTTTACACTTAGGATCTAAGTATGCACTCAAAATATATAATGTAAGGATTTCATTCCAATATTTTAAAATTTTTTGTTTCGTGTTATTTACTATTAGTTGGAAAAGTGGATATGTCTCATATTTATTAAAAACTTGTTCATCTGGTGGCCAACCTAGATACGGTTCCCCATCGGCCCATCCTGCCTACTTGCACATGTGATCATTCACTCTAGCTGTCAGCCTAATGACCTGGCGGCTCGTCCCCCTGCCGGCCACACAACTCGTTCAGCCCCCTCCCGCGCACCAACACACACAACCGTTCACCCCGGCTGTTGGCCCAATGACTCGATGGCCAGTCCCCCCATCAGCCACATGACCCGTTCTACCTCCTCTCGCACACATGACCGTTCACCCCGTCGGTCGTACAACCCAGTGGCTAGCCGTACAACCCGACAGCCCATCACCCCCGCTAGCGACACCACCCTTTCAGCCCCCTCCCGCACATTGGCACACGCAACCGTTCACCCCGGCTGCCGGCCTAATGACCTGGCAGCTAGTGCCCCCGCCGGCCACACGACCCGTTCTGCCTCCTCCCGTGCACACGACCATTCATCCCGTCAGTCGACCAAGTGACTTGGTGGCCCATCCCCCCTGCCTGCGACACGACTAGTTCAACCCCCTCCCACACACCGGCGCACGTGACCGTTAACCCCGGTTGCCGACCCAATGACCCAGCAACCAGTCCCCCCGTCGGCCACATGACCCGTTCTACCTCCTCCCGTGCACACGACCGTTCACCCTACCGGTCGCACAACCCGGCGGCCGACCCAGTGACCTGACGGCCTATCCCCCCATCGGCGACACGACCTGTTGAGCCCTCTCGACGCACCGACGCACGCAACCATTCACCCAGCCGGTTGCATGACTCGGCGGCCCATCCCCCTCACCGGCCACACGACCCATTCAGCCCCCTCCCTCCCGCGCATGCGACCGTTCACCCTAGCGACTGGGTCCCCCCCCTCCTACAAGCTGGTGACCGGTGTTCCCCTCCAGCCCTCCCCAGCTCCTCCCTCCTGCAAGTTCGCGACCTATCTGGTAATCTCATGCTAGGTCAAATCATACGTATTTCATGTTAAAATTTGTGTCGTACCGACATAACACAAATATACTAAAGATCCAACTTAAACACAACTATGGTATAAAAAAATTTTCTTACCATGTCGAAAGGCCCATTGACAAGTCTATACCTACGGAATACTATTGTGGCGAAGTCCGAAGGCTCCGAAACTTTCAGTTGTCTTGTCTTGCACAAACCCACTGAAATCCCAGATATGCGCGCCCGACGACGTGCGGTGGTCGCAGGAACCCTAACCGGAAGAGAGAGGGAGACGGACGAAACCAGGTAAGAACGCCGAAAGAAGGGCGTCCAGCGAGGGAGAAGGGGTGAGATGCCGTCGGCGGTAGCGCGGACAATCAGGCAGCGAGACTACAATCACTTCTCCCCAGAAAATGCCATCGTCATAGACAACGGCGGCTACCACTTCCGCATCGGGTAAGTAGTGCATTTCTTAACCATCTAAAATCCTAACCTCCGCAATCTTCCTAATTCTCGTCTGCCTCCCATCGCCGCAGGTGGGCAGGGGAGTCCGATCCCCGCGTCACATTCCGGAATGTGGTCCAGCGGCCTCGCCACAAAGCCACCGGTGAAAACCTAGCTACCCTCCCGTCCATGGTGATATCATGAATGCTTGTTTCTAATCGATTGCATGTCTTTTTGTTTTGTTTTTCTGCTTTTGGCAATGGCTACGCAGGTGAACTGGTCACTATTGTTGGCAACCACGGCCCGGCGTTGATGAAGTATTTTGACTGCACAAGGTCGCCTTATCGGTCGGCCTTTGATTCAAACGTTGCCTACCAGTTCGATATCATGGAATACGTGCGGTTTCTCTCTAAACTCTGTTTGCTCTATACTTGTACAGTTTGGAACATTCATATACATGCACCATGGAATAATGTGGTTATTTTTTTAATACTTAGGATGGAAAAAAATGCTTGACAATGAAATTAGAAAGTCGTGACAAGTATACAAGTAATTCAAGAAGGAAACCTTTTTATTGGAAGGGCAAGTTTCATGCTGTACTAAACGCTTTTTAGAAGGTAGGTTGATTAATTAGTTCTGAGTATGGTGACTGCAGTCTTGTTAGTTCTTAAAAATCTTAGGGAAAATGTAAATCTGGGCTAATATTGGTAGGGAATTGGCAAGTTTAGCTCTTGAAACCTACTGATATTTATGTTGGTCAGACTTTTCATTTTATGTTGTTAGAGGCTCACACAACCATGCAACTTACAGAAAGAGTCATTCAACTATTAATTATTAGATTTTTGTTCTATTTAACCTACTGATATTTATCTTCAAGGTTTTATTTCTTACTATTTCTTATTATTCCTCCTTTTTAGGTCATTGACTATGGGTTTGATCGATTGGGTGTGGGTGATTCACAGGTAAATGTGCCATTTAATTTGTTTAACAAATTTGTGCATTTATAATATCAAAGTGTGGGTTAGGCTTGACACAATGATAAAGTCACTCTGTTAATGCATAGAGGACACTAGTTCGAATCTTAGGAAATAATCTATCCACTTATGAAGGTAAGAATGCATAAAAACTGAACCCTTCCTGGTTACCTTGTTGGAAGCCTTGTCATGTGGTTTTTTATTTATTTTCAAACTCCTTATCTTCCACTCAAGAATTCTTCCTTTTTGTAGTAAATCTATTGTCTTATCTGGATTTTGTATTTCATAATGATGAAGAGTTGCTTCACTTGATGGCAGGTCTTCTTCTTCCCATCATTTTTTTTTAAAAAGAATTCTGCTAAACGGAATTTTATTAAAAACAGGAAGAAAGTGAAGGGAGAAATTTTCTTCAAAAATGTTGAAGAAACCAAACTTATGAACCTTAAGAAAATTATTTTCTCAGAATTAAAATTTGAAGCATGTATGTATATGTGTGTGTGTGTGTGTATAAACTTGTATTGTTATATATGTGTGTGTATATATATATATATATAAGGAATTTAATTAGATTACATCACACATATGATTATGGTCAACCTATCATACCCAAAAGGTAATCCAAAGGAAGAAAATAGCCTAATTGAATTTGAAAAATAAAGAAATTTCTCTTGGAGTTCTAAGAACACAAATTGCACCCATTAAAGTCTCAGAAATTTGGTGATAACCAAATCAGACCAAACATTCACCAATGCATTTGTATCTTTTTGCTCCAGGTCTTTAATGTCATAATGCTAATACTTTATTGTAACCTCAAGGTTACAATAAAGTAACATTAGTACCTTACCATTGTGCCAGGCTCATCCTTTTTGTTTGTTGATTTTAATGAAAAGAGAAAATTATATTGATTGCACTTGTGGGTAATATTAGGAATACTAGTCCTACATTTTTCGTAATTGAAAGTTATTTAAATCTCTCACATTGTGTTTCACGCTCTTCGGTACTATGGCCAATCAAATTTTTCACTTGGCATTGCATAGAGTATTCAATAACTCGTGTTTTATACATTCTTCCTCGTGGCAAATGTTTGATTTTAAGTTTGAAAGCAGGTTGATCATCCCATCTTGATGACAGAATGTGTGTATAACCCAGTGTCTTCTAGATGTAGAATGGCAGAGCTTCTGTTTGAAACTTATGGAATACCATCAATAGGTATAACTTTCAACAAAAATTTTCTTTCCTTTTCCTTCTTAGTTGCGTGTATATATAGTAATTGTCTATGATATTTTCCCTGTCTATCTTTATCCTGTATTCCTTGAAAATGCGACATCCACATATGTATCTTACTGTTGGATGGCTTTTCGTCACAATGTGCAAGTTATTAATCTCCTAATGAAGCGAGAACTGAAGTTTTGCAGCTTTTGGAGTTGATGCCGCATTCAGTTACAAGTATAACCAACAACTAGGAATCTGCGAAGATGATGGTATTGCAGTGTGTGCAGGATTTGCAACCACTCATGTTATCCCTGTGAGTCTTTTAATCTCAAATGGATGAAACTGTTTCAACTCTAGTGCCCAGAGAAAAGATTTTTTCCTAATGTCTGGGATAGGTCCTACAAGAAACAACATTCAAACGTATTTCTATCAACAATGATCTTTGTTTGAGCATAAATGGCAATTAAATTTGAGTGCCATGAAAAGCCCATTAATTTCTGTCAAACAAAGATTAGCTTCTGTTGATCATTGATTACAAATATTTCAGTTGGTAACAATGACTATGGTTTTTTTTAAAAAATTATCGAGCCCTGATAAAAGTCCATGGATTATGTGATCTTCTATGAGTTTGTTTGGAGTTATATTTAAATAAACTCCATGGGTTGCTTGTAGAAACTGTCTGACTCGAATCAAGTTTGTTGCTCTCATTGAGCCTAATCTTTTTAGGAGTGGATAACGGAACAAGTGATGGATATCCACTTATTATTGTAACAATAATGAAAGACACCAATATTTGTTTTCTTGTCTGGTTTGCTACTAATGCACAAAATGCCAACTTTCAACTAACAAGGTGCTTTGTATTGCATGCTTTTTTTCATTTCGTGGCTAATGAAGGCTGCAACTTGTGTACTAAATGTATTCCACTCTAATTTTGCACCTAGTTATATTTGGTCCTTAAATGCATTTGTTGCCTTAGCTTTTTCATATATATTCACTGTGCATACACTGATTCAATGATGCATTATGTTTCCCAGTTTGTTAGTGGGGAACCGGTATTCAGTGCATGCCTAAGAACCAATGCTGGTGGTTATAATGTTACCAACTACATGAAGCAGATTCTTTCACTCAAATACCCATATCACTTGTAAGTCCATAAACTTTATGTAATGACATTTATGTTAATGTTGTGAGAATAACATACCTTTGGAAGGCCTAGCATCACAAGGGAAAAGGTTGAAGATCTGAAGATAGAGCACTGCTACGTGGCTCAGGATTATGCATCAGAGTTGAAATTATTTCAGGTGAAGGATGTATTTCTTTTCAGATATTTAAATCTGAACGAATTGGTGCTGTATTACCAGATACTTTCAAATAAATTTGTGGCACCATGGTGCTTTCATTTTGCATAAGCCCTGTTTGGAATCACTCATGTTATTCTATTTTAAAATCTATTCCAACGAGCTAGATAAGTATAGAAAGCAAAATGATAAGAAAAATGTAGACAGTCACATAACCATACTCAAGGTTTCTTTCTCATGATTTTCATGAGCTACCTTTCAATGAATTACATTTTAGTTTTAGGTATTCCTCTACTTTTGTGTCTTATGTGCCAAGTAATTATCTTCTTCTAACTAGTGTATTCTTTGGCCTTTTATGGAAACATGAAGTATAACCAAGTGAACAGCAATTTTATAGAATTTTTCTTTTAATTTTAAGGATATCTTTATATCATATAATACTGTAGAAGTATTTCCCCACTTCATCCATCATACGTTAATCTCATTAATAATATCTATAGTTTCTCCATTATTGCTCATTATAGATCCTAAGTATTTAAATGTCTTACTTTTATGAATCTTATGGTCATCTAAGTATATTCCTTCATCTTGATTCCTATTTTTATTAAACCTATATTTTATGTATTAAATTTTTGATCTACTCAATCTAAATCCTTTGAACTTTAAGGTGTCTCTTCATAATTCTAATTTAGAACTGATTTCTAAGTTATTTTCATCCACTAAAACTACAACATCAGCAAAGGACATACATTAGGGTTTTTGTCCTTGAATTACCTTAGTTATTTCATCCATAACCAAGACAAACAAATATGGGCCATAGAGAGGATTCTTTATGTAAACCTATGTCTATTAGAAATTTCCTAGTTTGTCTTCTTATAGTTTCAATATTGGTAACTACTCATTCATGCAAATCTTTTATAATATCAATACATCTAATGGGTATTTCTTTTCTTTCTAAAAACCACTACATCAGGTGTGAAAACCGAATGAAGGTTTTTTTCTTTTCTCAAAAGTTTTCATTAATTTTTTAAGTGAATAACTATCATTGTTGACCTACTTAACATAAACTTAAATTGATTTTTGTGTGATTTTAAGTACATGTCTTAATCTTTGTTTAATCATCTTTTCCTATAATTTCATAGCATGACTCATTAACTTAATATCACAATAATTGTTACAGTTCTGTAGGTCCCCCTTATTCTTAAAAATAGATATCAATTTTTTTTTTCATTTATTTGGTATTTTCTGTCTTTAAAATTATATTAACAAGTTTAGTTTACCACTTAATTCTTACTTCACCCATACACCTCCACACTTCGATAGAAATATCATCTGTTCTAATAGTTTTCTCAAATTTCATTTTCTTAATAGCTTCTTTTACCTCTAAACCACCAATTCTTTTAGAGTATATATCCTTTATATTGCTACTTAAATTTTGCATGTAAGAATTTCTTTTGATCAGTTCAACAAAAAATACCTACGTCTATTGTTTAATTCATATTCTTTTACTAAAACTCTACCATCCTTGTTTTCAATATACTTGACTCAAATCTTTAGGTTTTCTTTCTTTGGTCTTCGCCAATTTTTATATATATTATTTTCTCCATGTTTTGTGTTCAAATTATCATATAATTTCTTATAAGCCGAATTTTAACTTCACTAATAATATTCTTAGCATTTTTTTCCTAGCTTATACTTTTTAAAATTTCTCATTTCCACATTCACGATAATTTTATAGCATTTTTTCTTTTTTGTTATCTTTTGTACATCTTCATTCCATTATCAATTTTCTTTACTAAGCAGAGTTATCCCACAAGGCTCTTCTAAAATTTCCCTAGTAATCTTTTTAATACAAGTAGTCATCTCATTTCAAAATTTATTTACCTTTCAATCTAGTTTCTTCTTGCACTTTCTTATCTATTCTTTATTTTAAAAAGTTATCTTTAAATGTCATTTTATTTTCACTTATTAGATTTCATTCCCTAATTCTTTGATTCTTGTGTACTTTAGTATTTTTCTTCTTATTCTTGATATTAACATCTAATATTAACAATCTATGTTATATATTTAAGTTTTCTCCTGGAATAATTTTGCAATCTCTATGGTTTCTTTGATCTATTTTTCTAATAAGTTAAAAATCTATTTGATTAAATATAATGCTCTTATTTTTTTCTAAACGAAGTGTTAGCCACTAAAGGGTCGTGAGCTACACTAAGTCTAAAATTGAATTTCTATCTTATTTATATTAGCAAAACCAAATCCCCCATAGTTTCTTTCATTTCTTACATGAACATTTAGATCCCTGCCAATAAAGACTTTCCACTGCTAAGTAAACTATAAGCTGAACTATTTAAATCTTTCAAAATTTTTGTTTTATGGTGTCTCCTAAACCTATTCATGGAGCATGTGCATTAATTATATTAACTATCTCGTTTTCTATCAAAAACTTACTCATTACAATTCTATTTTCTAGCTAAAGAATGTTACACCCTTGGTGTGCAATGCTCCATGCTTATTTTCCTTTTAGCACAATGTGCCATTAAGGAAGTTATGCCCTATTGAATTATTTTTAAGATTCATATCCACGAGTTTTTACAGTTAGTTGTCTACCTAACATTTACCCTTCTTTATTTGGGCTTGAGATTGGTCATGTAGAGATGAACCTCTATAGGTGTAGTTATCTAAATATATTTGTTATTTTATAGAAATATTTAGAAGACAAATTCATGTGATTAACCGTATGTAGTGAGAATATGGTATAGTTTGTTTTTGTTGCATCTGTATTCTGTACATATATACACACACACTTGTGAAAAAAACAATTAATTAATATGGCCACCTAGGCATCCAAGGGCACCCTTGGCACCTGGTCCCCTTGACAACCTTGATCCAAAGAAATTTATGTATTTTTTATTGCAAAGGCTAACCATTTCTCCATTGATTTGCATTTTTTGTGCTTGGATACTTTTTCTGTGATAAAGCATTTCGTCACAGAAGTATTCAAAAAAAAGGTAAATTTAAGTGATGCCAATTCTAGAATTTTGTAATTTACATTTATTATTTTGATTTATTTTTGCTTTTGTTATTAGGATGAGCCAAAGAAAGCAGAGGAAAAAAACAGGTATTGGCAACTTCCTTGGGTTCCTCCTCCACAAGAATCAGCACCAAGCGAGGAAGAACTTGCAAGAAAAGCTGCTTTAAAAGAAAGGCAAGGTCAGAGGCTTCGGGAAATGGCTGCTGCAAAGAAAATTTCTCGAATCACCGAGTTGGAAAATGAACTCAATGATTTGGAATATCTTCTTCAGCAGATTGAGGATCTGGATGAGGATGAGGATGACATTTCATCTTTCCTATCTGATACAAGGTTTCTATCCAAGCAAGAAGTGGAGTCAGCTGTTGCACGAGTGACACAAGCTTTACGAAAAGCAAAGGGTGAGCCCATTGAAAATGAGGAGAAGGTTGAACCTTCTTTGGATGAGAAATATCCCCTAGTTAATGTCCCTGACGATATGTTAACAGAAGAGCAGGTATGGCATTGATTACTATTTAATGTTGCCAAATTATTTAACGTGCTTGAAGCAATATAGTTGTATTTATTCTCCTTTTTGATCTTTATTACTGTTTTGTTTTTCTTAGGTTTTTGAATAATTACATTCACCACCTTTTGCTGATCTTAGTATCATCCATTACAAATAGGTTAAAGAGAAGAGGAAGCAGATATTTCTCAAGAATACAACTGAAGGTCGTCAACGTTCTAAGCAGAGAAGCATTGAGGAGAAATTACTACAGGAAAGGCTGAATGAGCTTGATGAAGAAAAACGCCTGTATGCTATCGTGTTATCTAGCATATTTTCTTATCGGTGCATAGAGTTTTCAATGAAAAAATGTATATCAATAGTTCTGTAAGAGTGGGGTCTTCGTTAAATTTGAGTTAATGACCTTTTAGACGGTAAACTGGACATTCAGGATGACAGCTTTTTCATCTACCTTGGCATCTTCTGGTAGAATTCAAATTGTGAGATTTAACTGACATACTCAAGCTAGAATATTTCCCTACTTATATTATTTTTTAACCCTTAAGGTGACAGCTGGAGAGGAATATTTTGTCGAAATTGTTGAAAGTACTCTTGCAACGTGATTGTAAATTGGCATCTGCCTAGGATTTATATTCCATAGAGTAGCAGGCCAGCGGTATATATTTTGAGTCCAACTTTAACTTGGAATCAGTTAAAGTACATCTTGTTGTCAATTTTAGCGTTGTTTCAATCAGTTGACAGTATATCTAGTATACCTTGAAGTTCACTGGGCATCTTTTCCAATTTCAGAGAAAATCCAGAGTTGTACCTAGAACAACTTTATGCTAAATATAGAGAGCTATCTGAGAAGCTGGAGCAGCGGAAACGTTTTAGGACTAATGGTAACCGAATGAATGGCAATCATAATGGATCAGGATCCATTGGCCGTGGGGAACGGTTGAGTGCAGCTCAAAAGGAAAGGATGCGCCTCTTGACAACAGCTGCATTTGATCGAGGAAAAGGAGAAGACACTTTTGGAGCTAAGGATGAAGATTGGCAATTGTACAAACTGATGAACAAAGACAACGATGAAGGTGAACGAGATCAAGATGAGGCTGAGTTGGCTCGTATTACCTGCAGATTACAGGTCTTGCTCTTGCTCTCCGTTTGAATATTTCTTTAGTCCTTTTATCTCCATCTTATATTGCAAAACTATTAATTTACTTAAATCATGGATTGACATCATTTCATACTGCCATCAAACCAAGTGGACGGGCAAGCAATCTAGGCATCCGTAAGGTAACATGTGCCGGCTTTTGCACCATCTAGAGGAGTTGATTTGTAGGGTCTGCAGCCTGGCTCTGCAAGCCATTGTCATCGTTGATTCAAAGGGCAGTCCAAGCTTTTGGTTGGACAAATGTACAGCACAACCGTTCTATGCATAGGAGCACTCTTTTGACCAATGGACTTCAATTTTACAGCCAATGCACTGGATTCTAAAGTCCGAGTTGAGACTGGGTTGATCAAACAAAGTCTATTGATCAACTGGCTGGGCTATCTTTGCCTACCTGCAACGGGCAGATTGGGCAGATTGGGCATATTTCAAGTTTTATTCTAACCATGTCTTCTCTATCGGTCTGGAGAGTAACCCTCCTAAGTCCTACCTCATCTTTATCTACTGCTTTTCTACTTGAAGCCCTCGTGCTTTTGGACCCTTGGTTGTTTTCTTGTAAATACAGAGGTTGACATTCAACCTTAAATGGTCGAGAATTAAGGCAATATTTCTATTTAGTTTTGATGAGTCGGTGGGCTATATTAATAATAATTACTATTTATGTTACAAATACTTTAAATAGACGAAATGATCATAAGATGCTAAAAATTTTCTTCTGTAGACGGGTCATTCTAAATGTTGACGTTTTCTAAAATTTAGGTTTCCCGTTCGATGTGCTTCTTCATGTCATGTATCTGCACCTCATTTGATTTGTGAATTTCTGAAATTAGTAGAGTAGGGGAATGATACCTTCTGACCGTTGTCCTACAGCTTTCTTGAATTTTGTCGTGTGAATGAAATGGTTTTCCAGGGCTGAACTCGATACCTTTCTGTGGCAAATGGTGTCTTCTTATACTGCCGTTGTGTTTCGTCGTTTATTAAAATTGTTAGTATTCATCTAAAGATTGTCGTATTTCTTGAAGGATTGGTCTTTGTAAAATCCCGGATCTCTGTGTACAATTTTGTATCCATATTTTTCGGTTGAGTACCGCAACATATTTCATTATCAAAAAGGGAACTACTCACAAAACATTTTCTTTTCTTGCGTTGATTGACAGGTTATAGATCCGAACTTCGTTGCAAGGCCAGACATTGCCCTAGTGGAGCCCCCTCGATTCCAGCCTCGCAGCGCCGAGGACTTCAAGATTGTGCTGGGAGTTGAACGATTCAGGAGCCCAGAAATCCTTTTTCAGCCTAACATGGTTGGAGTATTTCAAGCAGGTGTGGACGAGTTGGTTGGCTTATCACTTAAGCGATTGTCAGAGGGTGAGAACAACCTCAAAGAGAGGATGAGCAATTCAGTTCTTGTGACTGGAGGCAGCTGTTTACTTCCAGGAATGGGTCCTCGTTTGGAAGCTGGAATCCGACAGCAGCGCCCGTTCCTCTCCCCTCTGAAGATTATCATGGCATCGGATCCCATCTTAGATGCATGGAGAGGCGCTGCAATGTTTGCTGCTGCTTCCCAATTCTACAGTCAAACCTTTAGCAAGGACGATTATTACGAGAAAGGCGAAGAATGGCTTCGGAAATATAATTTTAGGTATGTATTGTAGGAAATGAAATTCCGTGGAAGTACGTACATGATAGAAAAGGAATGGTCCACAACTGCATTTTTTTATTTTTTTTTTAAATGTCCAATAGCATTTGGGTGCCATTGCGTTCAAGTATGGATCGATATAATTATTTATATATATTATGATTAATTATATTTTCTTAAAAATAATTACTGATCGCTACGAATAGAATTTTATCGAGCAATTACATATTTACATGTTTTCATTAAATTTCAATTTTGACTGATAATTTTCAGTTTGTGATCGGTCCATAACCGAGCGGTGTTAAGCTGTGCATCATTTGTTCATTTTTAACTACGTTTCGAAAATAGAAATTACATGTTGTGAGGACGCGATATCTTTAAGTCACGATCACTTGTTTAAAGATATAAGGTTCCAAAATCAGGGAATGTATTTTGAGAAAAAAAACGCCAGACGATGTGCGAAAATTAGATTCATCTGAGTTTTAAAAAAATTTGAAGCATTTTAGAAAATAGACGACACAAAGCTTTGTCATCCTTCGGTAGGAGCCGTACTAATCTTCCCTTCCAATTTTTTCTCAGATGTCTCCGAGGAGAGACGATACAAAACTTTCTGGAAGTGAGATGAATGGAATAAAAAATTGAACAAAGTCGTGTAACGACACAGAAATAAAAATAGAAATGCGTTCTTTGTAGTTTGTATTTTTAATGGTTTGGATTTTCATTTATTTTCAACTCAGTTGGTATTTATTATGTGTTAGTACATGCCACGGTAAATCCAGATTCCTGGTTTATAAATACGTTTACTACGGACCATGCATGATTTTGTAACTAATTCTTGTAAATGTCATAGGAAAATTTGTTTAAACATTCAATTATGGATCACATCTGATTTCAGAATTCAACGTAAATGCAATTCACGTGCATTTTGTTAAAATGAGAGCATAATGTTTTAAACATTAAAATTATATAAAAATAGAAACATAGCATTAGAAAAACTTAAATTAGTATTAGAACAAAAATAGTATCAATGAGACCTGATGAATGACAAATTGATCACAGGCCACTCAGGAAATTCCACAATTTGACTTTTCAGTGAATTTTTTGCTTGATTTTTTAAAATTTTAATAGAAAAACCTGTAGGCCATACGATTACAAGTAGGTCCAAAATCCAGAACCTTGGAAGCTCTGTACGTCTAATTATAACAAGCTTTATTCATAGACCACATTATACTCGTAATTAATTAATTACAAAGCAAAGAATTTAAGCAGAACGAGAAAAATATCTACCCGTAGGTCATGGTGACATTGGAATGTACGCCTCTGTATTTTTTGGAATGATCAGGCTTCCAGCCTCTTTTTCCAATGATCAACTTGTTTGCATCATTTGGATATTTTTTAGAATTTAATTTCATTTTGCTCTGCTGCTTTGTCACAGTCAGTCAGCAGCCCTAACATAACAACCTTCACATTCTTGCTTTTTATAGACCTGAAATGTTCTTAAACATAGGCACAGTGAAGTAACATGAACGTTTTGTAAAGGAAATCAGCATTACAAAAGAATTTTCAAAAGTGAAAACATGCTAAAAGAAAAACCAGAAAAAGAACTAGCCTTCTCCCAAGTGTGAGAAACCTGGAAAAAGCCAAGAGATACACCAAGTGTTGTATGAGTTGCAAAGAAAATGGATTCCATTTAAAAGAAAAATGAATGACCAGTTAAATAATAGACACAATGATACAAGATTCAACGAGATTGATGATTAATAATCTCATATCGGAACTAGAGAAGAAATTTACACTAGTACACAAAGATTAAATTTTTAAAGAGATTGATGACTAAAGAGATCATGTCACAACTAGAGAAGAAATTTACAGCACCTCCCCTCGTATATTAAGCCTGTGTGCATGTCATACACTAGTACGCCATGAATGCAACATAGGGCACAAAAATCCCATTCCACGAAATCAAGCTCACAAGCTGCCGTTCAAATTGATAGATCAATACAAAAGAGGTACAAGCTTATATTTGACCTTACTCATGTACTCTGCATATCTTTCCCCAAAGGCATCCATCATCAGATCCTCCTCCAAGGCAGATTTCCATCCATAATAGACCAAAGACACCATGGTAATGAGCACCAAGCTCAGTGGAGAGCGGAGAGCAATGCAGTAGGTGGCAAACAACAGAATCGTGGAAAAGTAAATTGGATGGCGTACCCATCGATAAGGTCCAAACTGCACCACCGCGGTGGGCACCACAACATTCTCTGAATACTTGGCAAGGTAAAGAACTGAATGGTACCGCATGAACAGAATCATGATGATCAGCCCCCATATCCACACATTGGACCAACCCCCCGGCACCAGGTGCAACTCTAACCCCTCCATACCAGCAACCCAGTGCCCAACAAGAACCAGCATCGAGAAGACGACATTAACCATCCTCGGAAGCTTAACATCCCACTTGGCATCATGCGGCCGGGAATTCAAATCCCCGTAAAGCCGCTTCCTAACCGACGATTCGAAGAAAAAGAAGTAATGGTAAACAAAGAAGAACGCAACCGGCCAACCTTCCAGAAACCCATTGAAATGTGCGGGCGCTACGAGCGTCAACCAAGTGATTGCAGCCGTCACGACAGAGACCTGCTCGAACACACTGGACTCCCCCTTCAGATACTTCCAGAGACAAAAAAGACCGTAGACTCCGACACCGACGGCAACAAACCAAGGCCAGTAGATCCAGGTCCAGCTGAAGTACGCCCAGAAGAAAGGGCTGAGAAGAACACGCGCCACGGACTTCGCTGCAGCAACCGCAACAGCGGCAGCCGCGGCCCATTTGCATACGGAGAGGGGGGTGACATCGGCGATCCTCGGGAGAGGAATGCCGGGGATGGAGTGGAAGGGGGAAGCGGTGAGGGAAGAGAGGATTGGGGTCGGCCACCTGGAGGCGAGGACGGGGAGAGGGAAGCGGCCGCAGGGTTTGGATTGGAGAGAGACCGAGATGTGGCGGCGACGGTTGGTCGGCAGGAAGTAGGGTTTAGCGTGGGGATAGGATTCTGCGGATGAGGCGGAGGGTTGTGGGAAGGTTGAGCGGGCGAGGACGGTGGAGGTCGCCATTCTCAGGGTTTTGGGAGCAGAGATTAGGGTTTAGGCTTCAGCTCAGAAGAGCTTGCGGCGGATGCAGTCCACCTCCGTCGTCGGGACGAAGATAAAGTCGGTCCTTCAAATTTGTTTATTCTGTTGTAATGTATTTTTTATTCTTATTTTCTCTTTTTTATTTTTTTATTTCTTTCTTTTCTTATTTTTTCCTTTTTTTTATTTTTTATTTTTTGACACGATGCAAACTATAATTTTCTATCAAATTTTCGATAAAGTCGGAATAACAGAATTTTATAGGATTGAAGTAGCAAGAAATTTTATATTGCAATTAAAATTAAATTTTATGTCCTAAATGTAATAATAATCATATTTTAAAGATATGTTTTCATATATTATCCAACGCCAATTATTAGCGTTATGATTTACGTAATTTTCCAGGCGTGTTACTTTTCCTTTATTAAAATAAGTTTTAAAATTATCAACGAAATTTACTCTATTTAATATCAACAAATTATAAAGGTCAATTTCAATACTAATGTTGATGAAAATACCAGTAAAGAAACATAAACTTTACAAATAATAGGTCGATAAAATTCTCCGGAATAACAGTTTTTGTGTTTTCTTTTCTCGTTTGACAGTTTCTTTCGGACTTTCAATTTGCTTCTCTCTCTTTTTAACTGGACTTTTGCTTTTGCTCTTTTGTGATTTTAAATTTAAAATTATTATCTAATTTAATTCCACTTTTCCAAAAAAAATAGTGACAGCACTCTTGTACTTGAATTTCGTGTGGAGATTTTGGTTCATATATTTATCATTTTCGAAAAATACAAAGTGCCGATTGTTTAAATGGTGTTGAAAACTTAAAATACGAAAAAAATATGTACCTTTTGATAGGAGAATAATCACAAATAAAGCATAAGAATATAAGATCTCAAAAGCCGTCTCGCATTAAATACTACTTTCTTTAATAGAATCATATTGAATTCGAAACATCATATCTAAATAGATTGAATGATTAGATCTTCTATAAATGTTTACAATCCACAGAGTAGTTCTCTCACCGCGCACAATCTTATCGAAATTTCTCAAAATTCGTGGATTCAAATGCGTTTGTTTTAAATTACTAGAATTCAAACTATGTGTGCGCATATTCCTGTAATCTTAAATTTAAATCATACACATCTGATCCGAACGAGTAGGATCGCATCAGATAAATAGCGCATTCGGTTAAGCCCTAACTTTTCCAACGGCTAGTTTTTGGACTCACCTCTGCTCTTCTATCTTCCTCCCCGGAACAAACTCGCTTCTTCCTCCGGACGACCGTTGTTCTCCCTGGTCCCTCTCGATCTCGACCTCCCATTCTCGGCTCCTGCTCTCCGAGGCCCACGACGATGGACTCCAAGAAGCAGCATCGCCTCAATCTCCCGGCGGGAATGGACGTCAGCCTAGACCTCAGCAAGCCGCCGCCGAATCACTTCCCCCTGATCCTTCCGAAGACGTCCTCCCCGTCGAAGACCACGTACAGCGACAGGTTCATACCGTGCAGGACCTCCTCGAGGTTCCAGAACTTCACCCTCGGGGAGAGGGTGACGCCGGTGAAGGAGGGGGGCAGTGACGCGTACTCGAGGCTCTTGAGGGCGGAGCTCCTCGGGGAGGATCCCTTCCCTTGCTCGCCGGGGAAGCAGGGGTCCCCGATGAGTCCCAACAAGAACCTGTTCCGGTTCAAGACGGAGCACTCGACGCCGAGCTCGCCCTTGTCCGGCGCCGGCGTCGGTGGTGATCCGTGTATGGTGGGGGAGGTGTCGATGCCGACGCCGCCCAAGGTGCCGAGGAAGATCGCCAAGACACCTCACAAGGTGAAGGACTTGGCTTGTCGGTGTTGCCTTCTTTTGGTCGTTGAGAAGAATCAAGAGTTACCGTTCTTGGTGAAATGGGTTTCTCTCTGTGTAGGTTCTTGATGCCCCTTCGCTTCAAGACGACTTTTATCTGAACCTGGTGGATTGGTCGTCCCAGAACATCGTGGCCGTTGGGTTGGGTACCTGCGTTTACCTGTGGACTGCTACCAACAGCAAGGTAACCCATTCTTCGAGAGTTTTTTTTTCTTTATTCTTAACCGCTGAAAAAAAGTAATTTTTACGAAAATAATTTTAAAATTAAAAAATTTTAATAAAAAATAAATAAATTGAAGAATATGTATAATACTCTTAAAAATTAAAAGTAAAAAAAAAACGAAACCTTCGTCACGATGCTGCTGTAAACCGTGAACAGTCGAACGACCACGTCACCAAGAAACGGTTCTTCCTTCTTTTTTTCTTTTTTTTTTGCGTTTTTCTTTCAATGGTAATGCTTTTACCAGGATCCTGACCCATGACCTCAGGTGACGAAGCTTTGCGATCTGGGCCCAACAAGAGATAGTGTGTGTTCGGTAAAGTGGACGAGGGAAGGCTCCTATCTCGCGGTTGGTACAGCGCTTGGAGAAATCCAGGTCAGTGACGTCGCCTCTGCTTCTCTGCAATATGATCGATTTCCGGAGAGATTGGGGAAAATAAGGAAATCCTTCGATAGATTTGGGACGGTGGCCGGTGCAAAAAGACACGGACCATGAACGGCCATCAGGCGAGGACCGGTGTTTTAGCGTGGAACTCCTGCACATTGTCTTCTGGGAGCAGAGACAAGTTCATTCTTCAGCACGACCTCCGAGTTTCCAATGACTACATCAGCAAGCTCGTGGGTCATAGAGCAGAGGTAACTCTTCCTACATCACAGCTGACTCAATCTTCACTGCAAGCAGTTTGTTCTGGCTTCGAATCCTGCAAGACAACGGCAAATGAATTGATGCCATTATACAAACTTGTGTTAACCTATAATTTTAAGTTCAGCTACATGCTTTTATGAATATTCTATGAAAGATTTGGAAACAACAGCATTACAAACACCAAAAAAGGCAATTCATTTCTGCACAATGATTTCACAACTTACAGTGGACGACTTTTTATCATCAGGTCTGCGGGCTGAAATGGTCCCATGACGATAGGGAGCTTGCATCTGGTGGAAATGATAACCAGGTACATCATCTACTCTTTTATTTATTTATAATAATGTTAGCTTCAACATATAATCCACCGTTATCAAACTGAAACATGTTCTTCTGTGGATGGATTAATAGCTTTTGGTGTGGAACCGGCAGTCCCAGCAACAACCCATTTTGAAATTCACGGAGCACACTGCCGCTGTTAAAGCCATTGCGTGGTCGCCTCACCAGCATGGTGTCCTTGCTTCTGGAGGCGGGACGGCAGATCGATCCATCCGATTTTGGAACACTGCTAATGGCAACATGCTGAATTGCATAGATACGGGCAGCCAGGTTTCTTTTCCTTCCGATTAATTCCTACCATAGGTGGATGGATGGGTCGGTGCTCATCCTTTCAACAACCATGAGTGCAGGTGTGTAATCTAGCATGGTGTAAGAATATAAATGAGCTGGTCAGCACTCACGGGTATTCGCAGAACCAGATAATGGTGTGGAAGTATCCATCAATGGGGAAGGTACGTACCACTTTCTTCACATCCCATGCCGCGAAGGACCTTAATTATCGATAAAGATGTCAATTTCCAGAAACAAACTGTTGCAGGTGGCGACATTGACAGGTCATAGTCTTCGGGTGCTTTATCTGGCCATGTCTCCGGATGGGCAGGTATTAAGGGTCCTCGCCGCGACCACTCACACACCCATCATCAAACACTTGGTGTGCACCATGAAACTTGTGCGGTATAGTTAACCGGGATGATGATCTTCTTTGAATGCAGACGATCGTGACCGGAGCCGGAGACGAGACACTGAGGTTCTGGAACGTCTTCCCTTCGAAGAAAGCACCGGTAGCGGTATTTGATTATGTATCCAGTCATTTTTCAGAGCAAGAGAGCTCTACTTCTACTACCCCACATTGCCTTAGCTGTTGGTTCTTCCTCTGTCTTCTTCCTTTTAGGTGCCTGTGCGCGAAACAGGGATTTGGTCGATGGGACGGACACATATCCGATGACCGGAAGGCACTATCGATGACATCTAACTCGCACTTCGATGTAGTTTATGTTTATTCCCCTGTAAATGGCCTGATCATGGGGAAATAATTGTAATAATGTATTTTATTGACAATGTTGTTATTTTTTAAACTCAGTTTGTAGAGCTTAATTTTTTTTATAGTTGGCCTCGAATTACGTTAGGTCGACAATGAGTTGCAAAATTTTGTTATTTTTTCAAAAATATGATGAGTACTAATGAAGATAATTTCATCATAGATTTTAATATGTGAAAGTGAAAATTGACGAGAGAAATATTTTCTTATTTATATTAAGTTTTGCTTGACAAAATTTGTATATTATATAAATCAGAAGTTTACGTTTTTTTAATTTAACACAATTCTCTTTCAAAGAATGCCAAAAAATTTAGACTCTATACTTTCAAGTAAGTTTCACTTCTGGATTAGTAGATTCTTAAGTTGGTGAACTTCATGAGCATATAATCTTGCAAACATAGATTATTATTGAGGAAATGGGTTGGGTTGATTGGGTTGCTTGTCAAGTGACTCGACTAATCGATTGAATGATCGATCACTTGGTCGACGTGCTTATCGGCTAGTTGACTAGTCAGTCTCTTTTACTTGACAAATAAACCCTTGTAGTGATTTTAGGTAAATCTAATCACTTTTGTTAGTTTAATGTTATGTTTATTTGATTCATCGTACAATTTTACATAAAAATGTCATATTTAAATTTATTTTGACATATTCCTGTTATGATTATGCATGTATGCCATATTTTCCTGAAGGAGAGGTAAGAAGGTAATTCTACTCCTACCTTCATGGGCAAACTTGTGAGATTGCATGTTTAATTTGGTAATTAATTTTAATTATCTAGTATTTGTTTAACATCCTTCTATACAATAGGGATATGTAATTTTATTTATTTATATGTAATGTTCATGCACAGTATCATACTCATGCATCATTATAAACTTGTAAATGTCAGCCTTAAACTAAATATAAGACATACCTAAGAAAAGGTAAGCATCATCATATTTGGCATGTATGTGAGCCTCCACGTAACTCAAAAAAGGTATGTAAGCTTCGAAAATCTATGTATGGGTTAAAGCAGACAGGAATGAACTGGTATAACACCCTATCTAAGGTCCTCATTGATGCTAGATACACTCAAAGTAAGGCTAATTACTCTCTTTTCACTTTAAAAACTCAAGATACTCATGTTGTGGTTCTTATCTATGTGGATGATATACTTATTATCGGAAATGATGATAAAGAGATCAAACGTCTCAAACACCTTTTAAGTACAAAGTTTGCTACAACAAATTTAGGAAAATTAAGGTATTTCCAGGGATTTGAAGTAGCCAGTTCTAACCTTAGTATTAATATATCTCAACAAAAATATGTGTTGGAACTTATTGAAGAAACTGACCTTCTAGGATGTAAGCCAAAAAAGGTTCTCATAAATAATTATCTACAACTTGAATATAATTCCTCTCACATTTTACCTGATCTCACTATGTATTATCGTATTATAGGAAAACTTAACTACGTTACTGTCACTAGACCTGATATCACATATGTCATAAATCATCTCAGTCATTTTTTATTTAAGCCATATCGTGAACACTGAGACTACTTTAAATATTGTAAGATATCTAAAAGGTAACCTTAGTAGAGGTATAACTTTCCATCATGACAATGATTTTAGCTTAAATGTATATTGTGATGTAGATTATGGAAATTACACATTTACTAACAAATCTACCATAGGATACATAGTTTTTCTTGGCAGGTCACCAATCTCATGGAAAGCTAAGAAACAGGGAATTGTCTCCAAGTCTTCAGTCGAATCAGAATTTAGAACCATGTCAGATTGCACCAGTGAGGTAATCTGGCTAAGAAATATATTAGTTGATGTTGGTTTGACTCTTGAAATGCCTACAGGTTACATTGTGATAACAAAGTTGCAAAACATATTGCAGCAAACTTGGTGTTTCACAAGAGGACAAAGCACTTCAACATCAACTATCATTTCATCCAAGAACATATCCAGCACAGGACAATTGAAACCGAATACGTCAGAACCAAGGAACAGGTAGCTGATATCTTCACTAAACTATTGCCAAAATATCCTTTCCATTTTCTTGTAGATAAACTAGGCCTTGAGGACATATATGTGCCAACATGAAGGGGAGTATTAGACCGAGCACGTTGTTTTGTCTTAATGGTTCAGATCTTTAGTCTTTTCGATGTACGGCTAAGATGCTATGTTGGGAGGCTATATAAAAGTCGTCCCATGTATTGTGTTTTTAACCTTTTTGAAATCAAAATGTGGAACTCTAATTTTCTCATTGTTCTCATCTCTAACTGTGTACGCTACTCCTCTCCTCGCAACCCTGTCCCATCCTCATGTGTTCGACCCTAACACCTAGATGCCCAACTGCAAAACTTCAAGAGCCACCATCAATGAAGTTGCAGTCATCGAAGAGAGGAAACTTGACGAATGCCACCACTTGATCATGGATCGCCACTATAGTCGGGCCTTAACTCGAGCGAAGGAAAAAGAGAGGAACAAGATAGGGTTGTGGGGCGTTTTAGGGGAGGGAGAAAAGAGGGGCAAGAGAAAAGAGAGGAGAAAAAGAGAAAGGGAGAGAGAGAAAATAAAAAATCAAATAATTAATAAAATAAAAATATAATAAATACATCAATTCCAACCTCTTAAAATAAGTTTTATCCTCAAAACTTAAATATAACTTGTATCTACATATACGTAGGGGTACAACATTAAAACAATCAGAAAAAATATATCTGTCCACTAAGGATTAGATTCACAATCCTCTCATCCATGTTGGCATCACAAATTGCCAACCACACACATCAAGGGTCTCATCGAAATTCCTAGGTTCAAGAACAATCAAAATCAAATACAAACCATAAGCAGATCCTTATCTCTGATCTTGTCATAACAGAACTCATAGACATAATCTACCCAACAACAACATTGACAAAAATCTCTAAACCACTTGGCTAACTACCAACTCTCACTACCCAATCTACATCTACCAACAAAAAAAAAATCACAAGAAACAAGATTGGGTAGCATCTAGGTCTATCAAATCATTATACTAGCTAGAAAAGAAAAAAAAAGGATAACTATCACAACATCTGAGTTCTTAGTCTATTGTCCGATAAGACTATAAACTCGAGGCTGAACCAATGCCTTTCCTTTATTGTCTTGTAATTGAAAGTTGATACCTGCTCTATTGGCATTACTGTTACTTGAAGGGAATTGTGAAGCATATGCCCTCAATAATGGTTCTGATGATTGATGCTGCAACTGATAAAGGTAGGATGGTTTGGCACTAGTCCCGATAGGTTGACCACATCCAAAACATAGTCTTGATCTTCAATAAGACTTCCTTAAATGGGTCTTCCTACACATGAGACAAGGTGGCAAAACTTAATCCTAATCCCACATCTAAAACATAGTCCTGATACCATTTAATGTCACACCCTAGACTTTTTCCAGAATATAACAATCGTTACAATAATAAAAAGAGAAATTTACGTATAAGAAAAATAGACGTGAAAAACATTCTTTTCTATTATTGCTAGGCTA
Organism: Amphibolis antarctica; assembly: GCA_024699675.1. Taxonomy (NCBI): domain Eukaryota; kingdom Viridiplantae; phylum Streptophyta; class Magnoliopsida; order Alismatales; family Cymodoceaceae; genus Amphibolis; species Amphibolis antarctica. The sequence goes on from JAMKPZ010000169.1 coordinate 65,108, forward strand.
AGGTACTTGTGAGAGGGTTCAATTACTAATATATATATAAAGTAAAAGTCATAATTTAAAATTATAATCCAACATTAAAAACTAGCTTTAAAATAAAAGTGAACATCCAACACACATCCTTAAATTTACAAAAGCATTTAAAACCACAAAAAAAGACTAAAACTCAAAATGACAACCCTGCAGTCTCAACCTGTAGCAAAACATAGTGTCCTCACACACGCCTAGACTGATTCCCATGACCTAAAAAAGAGAAACAAGCAACAAAATGAGCCACAGTCCAACAAGTTAACTATTAAATAATCTCAAAACAATAGTAGTAAGAATAAAACTAAAATACATGAGAATGCTAGGTTGAAATAAAATATAACATGCATGCTAAAAATACACACAAACCATCTCCTAAAAAATAATGACAACTACAATAACTATAGTATCCAATTACAGCTGCATTTAACCCCTACGATTGGGTCCAGAGTATCACATAGAATCCTTGTGAAAAGGCTCAAAGGTGACTAGTTATTAATCATGCATGATACCACAATACAATCTCCCGTGGTTGGGCCCAGATCGTAGTTATACTATAATTACCACATCATCTTTCATTATTTAAAAATTATGTAACACCATCATGCATCAAATCCAAACCAAAACTATGTATCATTAAATAAAAGCATACATTACATCCTTCATCAATAATACAATAAATGCAACCATAGGTAAAATAAATAAATAAGTAAACATTTTTATACAATAGTCATATAACACAATGTCACAATCAGTTAAATGCATAAACACCAAAAATCGAATATGCAATAATGATAAATACCACCACACAACTGAAAGCATAAAAACTGAAATACCTCAATATACATTCCATAATATGCAAATCACCAAAAGTATGCCACAATACTATAAACATGTGAAAATCATGTAATAAATCACAAAAGAAGTTGTTCTTAAATCATTTAGTAGAAAACTTACCAAAATCGACCAAAAATACCAAAACCCTCAAAGTCCTCAGAAAATCTACCTTCATCGATGTCCTATGAGTTTCTTGCCACTATTAACGAAGTTGCACTCGTCGAAGAGAGGAAACTCAATAAATGCTACTACTCAAATGTGGATCGTTATCACAGTTAGGCATTAACTTGAGTAGAGGAAAAAGAAGGGAAAAAGATGAAGTTGTAATACATTTCATGGGAGAGAGAAAAGAGGGATGAGCAAAAAGGAAGGAGAAAGAGAGAAAATAAAAATTAAATAATTAATAAAATAAAAATATAATAAATACATATCTTAGGATTTAAATTCCTTAAAACAAGGTTTGTCACAAAACTTAAATATAACCTATATCCACATATTGGTAGGGATACAACATTAAAATTTCCTTTAAACTGTTTGGTGTGATATGAATAATATTATTTTTTAAAATATTACTTGAGATATTAATTCGATATTTTTTATATTTATTTCTCATACTTCAAAATTTCTCTTTAGATTATAAACAATAAAATTCTCGATGTCATTAATTTGCATATATTCTGAAATTCCAGGACTTGGTCGGTTGGTCCAAGTCGAAGGGACATTTATTTACAATTTTCAATTTCAAGGTAGAAGTTGAAAATTGTTTTTTAAGGAAGATCTGTGTCGTTCTAAAAGTTCAATAGCGAAAAATCACAAAAATATTTTTTTTAAAATAAGATATTTATGCAGATCAAAAAATTAAACAGAACAATTTTAACCTTTTGATCGTATAAAATTTGTTTGTATACGTAAAAAATTTGAGAAATAAAAATTTAAGAAAAGTAAAAAGAAAAAGAAAAAGGAAATTACGAAATTGAAAATTTTGTAAGATTATTTGTGTACATTGTGATAATTTTGAAATTTTAATTTTAAAAATTATAAATATTTTAAATTTTAAAATTTAAAATATAATTTCATGTAATCATTAATTTAATAATAGTCAAATAAAGTTGAACATAAACGTAAAAGATCAGAAAATTAGGTTGTAATAGAATTTTCACAACTACATGAATTTTTTTATCTAATAAGTAAAAAATAAAGAAAAAAATTATACTTACCAGTGATAAAAAAAAATTAAAAGTTTTCTAAATTTTTCAATATATATAAATATCTTGAATTTCAAAAAACAATTCAAACTTTTTCTGCACAAACCCCTACTAAATTTCCCGCACCTTTCCCCCCACTTTTCCCCCTCCCCCCATGCGAAATGCACTTTCCGCCCGACCTCGCACGCCCCTCCTGCTTGCGTCGCGTCGCCCTCACCTTCTTCGCCTCGCCGCTCCTTCTGCTCGTGTCGTCCTCGCCTTCGCGTCGCCCCTCCTGCCTCTTGTGCTCGCGTCGCCGTTGCTTCCGTGTCGCCGCTGTGTCCGCGTCGCTTGCGTCGGCGGTAAATGTTCATTGCCCTAATCGCCTACTCCGTCGATCGTTGTTTTCTTTTTTTTAACATTGCCCTCTATCGATCCCCTAATCTAGATGCTTGGCTTGCATAAACTGGATCGATATTGTTCGATTAGATGGAATGCTACAGACATGGTATTTTCAGTAGTGCATAATCTGGATGCTCGGTATTTACCTTAGAGCATATTATTCAATCTGTCGATTGATGCTTGGTATTTAATCTGGATGCTACAGACATTTTTTTGACTATTATTGCTTCAGCATTAACTTGAAATGTAATACTTACATCATCGTAATAAAATTTAAGACATACAAACTGTGGAATGTAAATGGTTTTGGGGAATGTATATCAACATCAACCTTGGGTACCAAACTCATTTTTCAACTATGCTTGCAGACACATTTTCGTTTACAGCCAAAGAATTAAAATCATAAAGATAAAAATAGCTATAAATTTTAGAATTAAATAGCCAAAGAATTGCCCTGCAAATCAATATTTCCGTTTGGATCTTTCGTTTTCTGACTTTTTGATACTTACAAATAAACTCTCTTGTTTTTTTTTTTCACTTCACTTTCAAAAGTACTTTTAGTTTAACGATGACATATATATTTTTTAATTTATTTATTTTATTATCAAAATTATGCTTTTTTCTCTTTCAATCTTAAAATTGTTTTCTTAAAAATTATTTTTATGCTAACATGACTCACACCACCAATGTGCCCGTTCAGGCATAGCCTATGGTATGAAAAAATACTAATTGTGTCGGTCAATGACACGAGTTTGACCAACATGATTTTTCCTGGAACCTGACATTGCGATCTGACAGCCGGTCCAATGACTCGATAGCCCGTCTCCCTTACTGGTCGTACGACCCGTTCATGATTCACCTTTCTCCTACCCATGCGATCGTTCAGCCTACGGGCCCTACCGACTTGCACGACCTTCTGTCCTTCCCCCTTGGGTGGGAGGGGGGCACCGACCACATGGCTCATATCGTTGAAGAGTCTTTGGCTTTTCTTCCTAGGATGGTGGGATCTGACATTGCGAACTAGCTATCAGCCTAATGACCCGACAACTAACCCAATGACTTAGTTGTTGGCCTAGGCATAGTTCTCCAGCATACCTACCTGTACATACGACCATTCAACCATTAATATTTAAATTTAATTTAACATTCAACATTCAAGTATTCAACAATTAAATAAATGAGACAATTAGACAACAATGCATATAATTAAATTAAGTTTTTATTTATTAATGAATTACATATTTTATATTAACATTATTATAAATTTACAATTACATTTAAACAAATTTTACAACAAAATTAAATTACATTTTAAAAAAAATTACAAATTGAAAAATAAAAATTACAATGTTTTAATTATGAAATATTTAAGTTTGTGAGTTACTTGATAAATTCTTCAACTTGATCTTATTCACGGAGTGCAGCAAACTCTTAGTCTTTTACACACATTAATACTTCTATTATATTTTCTTTAAGCTTATATCTTCAGTCATCAAGTACGTTGCCACTCATGCTGAAAATCTGTTCACAAGTTACTAAAGACACTGGAATTGTTAATAAATTCTTTGTCATTATTGATAATATTGGAAAAATTAGTGATTGTTGCTTCTACCAATCTAAAACATCAAACGTATTTAAGTTAGAATGTTGAGTAAATAATAATGATTGGTGATTTATTGTATTAAAAGTAATTAATTCTTATCTAAATAGTATAAGATTATAATTATATGATGATGATGTTGGAATATCTTTATCAAATCTTGAATCTTGTAAAAATGCCCAAGAATCTAAAGATGGTCCAACATTTAATTCTGGTATTGTGGACATTGATGGAGAAGAATGTTTTATTCTTAATTCATCTCTTTGTGTGTATAAATCAAATATTTGATTTAATTGTTCTTTTATTGTACTAACATTTAATCGTAAATCTACATCTAAACTCATTTGTATTCCTCTAATTAATTTACTAGCATATTTTATTTTACACCTAGGATCTAAGAATGCACTCAAAATATATAATGTAGGAATTTTATTCCAATATTTTAAATTTTTTTGTTTCATGTTATTTACTATTAGTTCGAAAAATGGATATGCCTTATATTTATTAAAAACTCGTGAAATATTATATAAATGATGCAACACATAGATAGATGTAAAATAATAAATTCCTGATAATCTAACAGTTGCATCATAAAAAGGTTTTAAAAATTCAACAAAATATTTTACAATTTTAAAATCATTCTCAGTTAATTATTTTTGATAATCATCACAATAATGACGATTATACAAAGACATTATTGAAATTTCATATGGTAATACATTTTCTAACATTAAATATATTGAATTCTACCTATGTTGAACATTTAAAGAGAATTTTTTATGCATCATTTCAAAAGTATCACATGTTTCATCAAATTGTTGCTGTTGTTTTCTTGAACTAATTATAAAACTTACAGTATCTCTAATAAGTTCAATATAAATTTTAATTTCTTTTACATCTGATTGTACAATAATATTAATTATGTGACATATACATCATTGGTGAAATAATTTAAAACCATTTGGTAGACTTATTCTAGTTTTAAACATTGGTATTGTTGCAGTATTATTAGCTGCATTATCAAAAGTTATATTACCTATTTTATTTTTAATTCCATATAAATCAAAAATTTTCATAATCTTTGCAAAAATTGTTTCAGATGTGAATGTTGAATTTTTCTAAATCCTATTAATTTTTTTGTAAAATCAAATTTTGATCAATATAATGTGCAATTATAGCTATGTGCCCAACCTTAGTTCTACCTGATCAAATATCTGAAGTGTATGTTATACATGTCATTATTGTATTCGTAACATTAATAAGTTCTAATCTAAACTTATTAAATGAAATCATAATATTTGACCTAATAGTATTTATAGATACACGTTTATATTGTGAACAATATGTTTTACTAATATAATTATCAAAACATTTATTTCCTCCATTGGTAAATCTTCTAAACAAATAAATCTAGCATGCAAGTCTTTAGCCCTTTTAGAATCATAAGTCCATGAACTAATACTACCCTTAGGAGTAAAAGAAAGTTGGGTTTGAATTATTTTATTCTTATTTTTATTTTCACATGTACTAATATGTCTAGTTAAATGACCTGTATCGTTAGATGTTTTGCAAGAAAAGTTGGCGTTACAGAGGTTGCAGAAGGCTCGTTCCTCTTTTGTGTCGTTCGCCATAGCTTTCATCATGATTGTGTACTTTGACCAAATGGAAGCTCTCTTTCGAGACTTCCTTGGCAATACAGTTGAAGTTGAAGTTCCAGTAGTCTCTATTGACGGCGATACTTCAGTTTCAGGAAAGTTTTCTTAAGGATATCCGTAATCTCCAGAACTTTGGCCTTGGTAGTGTGTCATTATTTGTGACTTGAGTGAGAAAATTTGAGAAATTGAGAATTGAGATTGGAGTTTGGAGAATTTGGAGTGAAGAAGATGAGGAGTGAGTTGGGTGAAAAATAAAATTCAACTCCCTCAATTTATAAAGAAAAGTTGGTTGAATCGTTAAGGCAATAGTTGACCGTTTCACCCAGCAGTCGGCTACCCGTTGTGCAGAAGTGGGCTACCCCTTGGGTGGAAGTGTGTCGATCGTTGCTATGTTGCACCTTGCAAGTCGTCACCCAACGGTTGACCTAGGCACAGTTCCCTAGTGGCCCATCCCACCTGCCTGCACACATGATCGTTCACCTCGGTTGCCAGCCCAATCACTCGATGGTTCGTCCCCCTGTCGACCACACAACCCATTTTGCCTCCTCCCATGTACGTGATCGTTCACCCCACTGGCCGCACAACTAGGCGGTCGCCCAGTGACCTGGCGACACAACTCGTTCAGCCCCCTCCCATGCACTGGCACAGGTGACTATTCACCCCGACGACTCGTCCCCCTACTGACCACATGACCTGTTCAGCCCCCTCTCGCGCATCGACGCACGTGATCGTTCACCTCAGCGGCCCATCCCCCCCACTGGCGACATGATCCGTTCAACCCCCTCTCGCGCATCAGAGCACACAACCGTTCACCCTAGTTGTCGGCCCAATGACCTAACAGCCAGTCCCCCCGCTGGCCACACGACCCGTTCTACCTCCTCCCACGCACACGACCATTCACCCTGTTGGCCGCACAACCTGGCGGTCGGCCTAGTGACCCAGCAGACCATCCCCCTTGCCGGCGACATGACCCGTTCAGTGTTCAGCCCCCTCCTGCACACCAGCGCATGCGATCGTTCACCTCATCGGTTGCATGACCCGGTGGCCCATCCCCCCTGTCGGCCACACAACACATTCAGCCCCCTCCTGTGCACGTGACCATTCACTCCATCGGTCGCACGACGCAGAGATCGGGTCCCCCTCCCCTCCTGCGACCCGATGACTGGTGTTCACCTCCCCCCTCCTGTGACCCACCTAGTAGTTTCGTGCTGGGTCGGGCCGTGCCTATTTCATGCTAGAATTCTTTTTGTGCCGACACGACACAAACGACCTGTGGATCCGGCCTAGGTACGACTCACGGCACGAAAAAATTTTCGTGTCATGTCATTAATTGACACGATCAAACCATGTCGGGCCATACTAGGCCGTGCCAGCACGACCCATTAACATCTCTATTTCCACTATTAAGAGTAAAAAAAAAGAATGAAGCATTAATAGTGAAATTATGTGTAAGCAGTTTTTCACTCTTAACATTATTATGCTTAAAATGAACGATAATTCTATTTATAGTGAATTTAACAATTCTATTTACTATGAAACTTTTATACCTTTGTTTGTAATAACTCTAATTTTAACGTTGTTCAGCATTAAGGTGTTGTTTGTTTATTCAACTTGAGTTCTAATTTTAGCTTTAAAAATCACAGAGTTAAAGTTAAGAGAAGCTTTACAGATAATGTTAGAATTATATGATAAATTGTGAGATGAGAATTTGTATATGGGAATTCGTGTGTTAATGATAACATATGAAAATTTATGTAGAGTTAAAATTAAAGTTGAAGTTAAATAAACAAATGAGATTTAAGAGTTAATACAATGTAAATGTAGTTTGAGTATTGAAACCAACTTATACGATACTTTCAATAGGTAATTATATATATTGAAGCACATAATAGCTAGGTTAATTAAATAAGGTTAGACTTTTGGGAAGTTTAGGCTTTGTTTTTTTTTTACTCTAATTTTTAAAAGTATTTTTAGCTTTACGATGATATGTATATTCTTTAATCTTTTTTTTATTATCAAAATTATTTTTTCCATTTTTTATCTTAAAATCATTATCTTAAAGGCTCGTGCATTCTAGAAATTAAAGAAAAGGAAATTTTGGAAAATGAAAAGGTAAAGGAAAGCGAAATTTAGGAAAAAGAAAATTTAGAAGGGTTGTTTATGTATCTAATGGAAAATCTAGAAAATTCACATTTTCACTTTACTTGTTTGTACATGTATGAGAAATTAAAGAAAATTTTCATATAAATTTTACTTACATGGTTAATAGTTTTAAAAAATAAGTTCAAATATTTAGAATTAAATATTCAATTGTTCAGAGAGTGATTTTTGTGGTATTCAATATGCAAAACAAATCTTTCATTCAATTTTCGTGATTTTTTATCTTAAGGAGAGTGGCTATGATGAATGAGCTTTTGCGGTAAACAGTCGACTATAATAGAGGAGTAGCAAAGGTGGATAAGTGATAAAGGTGAAGGAGGAAGGTGAAGATAGATAAGTGATGAAGACAAAGGTGGACGAATAACTTTGGTGGTCATAAGCACAAGATTTGATGGTTAGTTGCAAGTGTGAGTGTAATGATCCTAATTTTTTTGTGATAGGTGAAAATTTCCAAAAGATGAGGGGGGTTAAATGAAGAAAATAATCTTGTTATATCATAGAAAACTTTTCAAAATTTTTTAAAATTTCTATTATACACAAATAACTGAAAATCAAGAAATTTCTTAATTTTCGGTACGTACACAAATCCTTCTTAAAAATTATTTTTTCTACTTCCAAATGATGTTGGAAGTAGAAAAAAAAAAACGCTTCTTAAGATTCCTGATATAAATGTAAAATTTCCATATAAGGTTTTCTTTCCCACAAATTTGGAGTGATATAAATCTTTTTAAATTTGTTACGTAGAAATCTTTAAAATCGTTTGACCATTAATTCTTAAAATTATCTATTAATGAAACATAGACAAATATTTGTATACGTCAAAAAAAAAAAAAATGAAGATTATATATCTTGTTGAATAATAGTGTCAGAGAAGAAAACAAGAAAACTTAAACATACGAAGGGAAATTTTCACACTTTAGTCAAATACATATTTTTACATGTCAATTATATACGTTGAAGTAATGAAGAGCGAGAGAGAGGATACTGTATATTTTTCAATTGATTTTTTAATCACTTCGCGACTAATTTAGGTTAGAATTTAGCTAGATACCGAATAAAATAAGTCGAAGATAATTTTAAATCTCACTAATATTTGGTCAATCGGGAAAAAGAGTGAGAGAGAGAGAGAGATATAGATCGAGGAATATAAAAAATGATAAAATGATGGGAGAAATGAAAAGAGACAGGTGTGAGGGGTGTAAAATGAAGGTGGCAGCAGGCGTCCTGAGAAGGCCGGGAGGGAGAGGTTCGATTGAATCGAATAAACGAAAAAGGAGGAGAAAATTCGCACGGATGGACCTTGTCATCGTCACCACCACCATTATCATATCCCAAGCCTCCGTGCCTTTCCCCGGGTGCACGGTGCCCCCTTTCTCCACCCTAACCCTAGCTTCTCCCCCAGCCCTCCCTTTCCACCGCCTCTCGTTGTTTTCCTCTTCCTTTGTTTCCCCCCCAACCGGCCTGCGCGTGTTCCGCTTGGCGGCGAAGCTGACGCCTTCTTCGCCGCGGGTTGGTGATCGGTGTTGAGGCGTACGGATCGCCGATCCGGCTCGGTTTGATTTCCTCCGGTTGTTTTGGCTTTTCTTGGATGCGTTGCTGATCTTGATCGGTCCTATCAGGCAAGCATTGTTGATTCGTTTCTTGCGCATACGCTTTGATGCCGTAGTTCTTCGTTATTTTTTTATTATTATTATTACTATTATCATCATCATCATTATTATTATTTGTTAATTAAACTTGCATGACTTTCATTCTGTATTGGTGGTGCCGAATCTTTCGAGGTGTTTCATCCGCTCATCTATTTCTTCTTGAATTTAGTTTGTAGTTTAATGCCGTGCTGTCCTCCTGATTATTTACGAAGGATTGGTAAGCATGATCATAGAGCTATTTCACTGACAAAATTAAAACAATCTTATGACTTCATTAATCCTCTTGCCCTTGTCGTAGTAGAAACCAGCCACTCTAGGATAGAGTACCTGATGTCCGTCCGCCTTTCACTCTTCCTGCCACCCCTTTAGAACATCCAGTTCATCCCCTTCCGCTCTCCACGTCCACTTCTCTTGCTTCTACTGTTAGAGGCTTCGCCACAGCTTCTCTCAAGGGAGTCAACCCAGCTTCCAAGCAATGGGTATGCGTAATTTGATAAGATGGAATACTTCTCTAGGGGGTTGAATAGAGAACAAGTGATAATTAAAAAATTAAGCACAAGTATAAGATGATGATGAGAGAATGTTACGGAATTGAATGAATCAGATAAAAGAAAAGATTAGCAGTAATGAATAAAAGGAACCACAAGATATATGGTGATTCACCTAATTGGGTTACGTTCACTTTTCAAGCCTCTTGCTGAAGTCTATCCACTATTTCTTGGTGTTTTCTTAGGTTTACACCACAACCTTTTATGCAACCAAGGTAAAAACTTCTGCCTCTTTACCTCAAAATAAAATAATTCAAAATAATCTCCAAAAGAGACTTTTATATCTGAATGATATTGGTGGTCCAAAAAGCTGGACGTATCCAACTGGAAATTTGAATCTGGCACAAAATGACTCTGTTCTATGGTCAAAACTCAAACAAAAATGCTAGAACCTTGGTACAATAGCTTCACTCAACCACTAATACTGAAGAACTGATTTGATAGGTTCAAATTTTAAACCAAAAACAGATTTCGCTGTCTTTTTTTGATCAATATTTGCAAATTTTTATCATCATAAAAATATTCAAATGTATTAAAAATCAAATGTTCATCATCTTGACAAGTTCAAAAATAAAATCATCTTGACAATTTTCCCCTTTATTCATTTGGAAGTATTGTATTTAATACCTCCGAGGAAATTCCTTTTCCTTCTGTTCAGAAGCCTTTTAATATGCTAATGGTTTTTAATTTTTTGTTTATTTTGGAATTGGGTGTTTGTGATGGGATAATTGTTCTTTCTGTGTCTCTCTCACTGATGTCTATCTATTGATAATTGTTCTAATTATCTTGTTTTCAATTTTTTTTTTCATTCATACAGTAGATAATAGCTAATTGCAGCCACCTCCAAGGTTTTTTCCATGAGCATGGATTCTTTTGGAGGTTCTGGATTCAATGCTACTGTTACAAAGAAGCGCAGCAGCACAACCAGGAAGCCTCGATCAAGCCCACAGCCATTCTTGGAGGATTATGGTGCTTCACCTCTTTCATCTGCACCATCTCCTGATAATGCTAGCAAGCAATCCTCAGAGAGTGGGAGTTATGATGCAGGCATCCAGAGGAAAGAGTTTAGTCTGAACAGCTCAACTTTGAAAATTCCATCTGTAAATAGAATTGGAGGTTTAACTTCTTCTAAGAGGATTAGAAAAAATGATATATCTGCCACTGAAAATGATGGAACCCATGATAAGGGCAGTGATTATGGAAGAAGCATGAACCATGAAGGTGCTGCTTCAGGTAGTTGGAGAAACATAGGCAAGGTCAAAGAAATTTCTGAAATTTTACCAAGATATCCTGATACTTTTATTAACCCTGCTAATGGTGATGGTCATAAGCTGGGTCAACATGGTGGTGCTTCCAATGCCTCAGCTGAGAACAAGCTGAGAAAAGTCAAGCTTAAGGTGGGTGGTGTGACACATACAATACATGCAAAGTCAAATTCAGAAGGTGTTTCTGCTGGTGGGTTGTCAAAGCCCCCACGTTCTTCAGATGCAACTAGGCAACGGCAAAAGCCTAACCTACAGGTACTTTTGTTGTTGAAATAAAAACATTCAACTCAAAACAAATTGGCTTTGAGTGGAGAGATCATTTTCTATGCTAGCCATTTCTCGTCTTTTACTTAATCCACGTGGAACTATTTTTCCAACATTCCCTTTGCTTTTGTGGCCTTTGTTAAGTCATACAAGTGTTTTCTTAAGGTATACATGTAACCCCACTAAGATCTTTTTGCTCTGATATCTTATTGAAATATAATCATTCAACTCAAAACCAATTGGTTATGAGTGAATACTTTTTTTTTCCTCATTAACCATTTTATCTTTTTCTTAGGTTCCTGTGGGACTATTTTTCCAGCATTTATATTGTGCCAAATATTATTGCATTACTGTTCTCAGAGTAACAGTGAGTTTTAACTCTTAATTTATTCAGGTTGACTGGACATAAATACCAAATAATCGTGTTTGTGCATCGTTGGTTGGTTCTCTATATGTATTTTCTTCAGTAGAATTTTATGATGGAGAAGGCTGTTGCTAGTTTTCTTCAGGAAAAATATGGGATTGAGCATCCCAGTAACAATAAATATCAATCAACAAGCTGTTCATGAACTGTGTTGTCATGCATTAATGTTTGATCACCGGAACTGTTTGCATTACATTATCCTTCTCTTTTGTTTAGTGATGGTGATTCATGGATTGTACTCACCTGTCAGGGCAATCCTGAAGATGGTTATTCTCCTCCAGAATGTGGTGATGGCTTACAAGGCGACCGATGGAGCAAGGTAGGTGTTTCCCAAGCCTCTAAGGAGGTGTCACATGCATCTAGCAAACAATCTTTTAAGACACCTGGTACTTCTTCTGAACCGATTCGGAAGAGCAAGAGGGTTCCTAAAAAGCGCGTATTAGATGGAGAATCGGATGAAGATGAAGATGATGAGATTCGATACCTTGAGAGACTAAAAAGATTGAAGGCCAATGTTGACCCTTTGGCAGAGGCAGAATCTGGCAAACGGGAGGTTAATAATGACAAAAAACAATCAAAGGTGACTAAAATTCGGAAGGTTGGGTATGAAGAGGATGATGAGTTTGATTTGGCTCAACGACCCAAGGAAGCAAGGAAGAAGTCAAGGTCGGATAGGGAAGCTGAAGATATGGATTATGTTGAGGAGGAAGAACATGGTTCTGATGCTGGCCCTCAGTCAAAGTTGAGAGAACCCTTGGACTCAACTGATGGTAGAAGGGAGATTTCTCTTACAACTCGTCAGCGGGCTCTTCAATCTGGTAAAAATGGATCAGGTGGGGTCCGTACCAGTTTGATTGAGTTTCCAGATGGGCTGCCTCCAGCACCTCCACGAAGTAAGCAATTATTCACACAATTATTTCAATTTTCTTTATTGGCTGTGGTGCTTAGTTCATGATGCCATGACAGGGCAAAAGGAAAAACTTTCTGAAGTTGAGCAACAACTGAAGAAAGCTGAAGCAGCTCAGAGGCGTCGGTTGCAAGTAGAGAAGGCTGCTAGGGAATCTGAGGTATGTATTTTTACGATGTCATTTTTTAAAATCTTTTGGAAAACCTCTGTTGTGGGATCATTTATATTTTTTTTGTTCTGGTAGGCTGAGGCAATTAGGAAAATACTAGGGCAGGATTCCAGTCGGAAGAAACGGGAAGACAAGTTGCGTAAAAGGCGTGATGAATTGGCAAAGGTACATGGTTTTTGAATTTATCGTACCTTATGGTATGAAATGATATGTGGCATCGTTTGATGAAGTACACACCCTGTTGCATAGGCGAGAGCTGCTAAATCAATGACATTAGAAGCGAACATGGTCAGATGGACTATGGGACCAAATGGAACAACTGTAACATTTCCAGAGTCTGCTGGTCTCCCAAGCATATTCAATTCAAAACCATGCAGGTCAGGCTCCAACAAATAACTTTCTTTGGCTGTTTCCGTTTCACAGATTCTGCTTATTATAATTTGCAAGTGATCTAACCATGTGTTTCACTGCCTGTTTGCTACCTTGTAGTCTTTGGCCCACGCTTGTGAATCTACTGATTATATTTGTTACCCTCCTCCGTTGATGCAGTTACCCACCTCCTCGAGAGAAATGTGCCGGCCCTTCATGCACTAATGCCTACAAGTACCGTGATTCCAAGTCAAATCTTCCACTTTGCAGTCTTCAGTGCTACCGTGCGGTTCAGCAGGGCGGGCAGCAATTGACAACATGCTGATTAGATTTCTCACCAAGATTTTTGTCGGCTTAAAAGCTAGAAAGAAAATGTGCGTATCTGGCCGGGGAAATTTTTTGTGGTGCCTTATTTCTCGTGTATGTGGTTATTTAATTGTGTCGAACTCTAAATCCTCAAAAAATATTACTGCCCTAGCGAACAATTTATTTCCTTTTTCTCCTGAGGCTGCAAGCGAAATATAGCGGCAAATCATCGTAGCTTCCTCTGATTTGTTTATGGCACGGGTTAATCTGATTGTGACGGTTGGTAACATGCGTCATGTTCCAGCAAGCTGTCGTGTTGTAGTTTTTGAATCGATAATGTTTTTTATGCCTGATTTTGAAGAATCAAGGTCCTTCCGGTCTTATATGGTGAGAATTGGTTTAGCCATTTGCTTTAGTCGTTCAACTTATGATGTCATTGATGCAGGGCTCTTTTGGAACCACAATTTCTATACAACTTCCATTGACTTGTACTTGTAATGTTAGAAGTTGGCTTTTAGATTATCTTTATGGTAGTTTTTTAAAAAAATTTAAATAATAAATCTTTGATTTTTGAAAATGGGTTTTCAAATGCATATACTTGTTTGTTCTTCATGAATTTACAGAATTATAACACAAAAGGTAAATGCATTTGTAAGGGGTGTTTGTGTCTAAAGAATTGGGTGGAATTTAATTCTACCTGATTTTTATGTTTATGTATTTTTAAAGATTAAGAATTAAATTCTTGATCTAAAATCATATAAATATGAGGTTGAGAATTCATTTCTCAAGACATCTCTTCGGAATTCATTTCTTCTTTCTTCACATAATTGTCGTTCCTTCATGTGACTTGTCATTTCTCTTCTAGAATTACATGACACAGTTGTCCTTCCTCTATTGTCATCGTTTAGCATTTTCGTTTCTCTCTATCTTTTCTCCGTGCAACATAGTCAGTATAAGTAGAAGATTTGACATAACAATTGTCATTGTCTAGTTATGTGAGGATCTATCATTGTCATCTATTTCCTCTCTATCATCTCTTGTCCCCATTTATCTTTCTATATGAAATGTTTCATTTCTTCGCTTAATAGTTGATGCATTTTTTTAAAAATGTATTTTTATATTAGAAATGTAGAATAATAAGATAATGTAATTATTATTATTCTATATTTTAATTTTTAGTGTACTTGTTATATTTCTAATATTGTATTACATACTTAACTTTATTAATATAGTATTTATGTTACTCATTTAATAATTGAGTGCAGAAATTATATATTTTTATCTTTTATAAAAAGTATATAATGGTAAAAAAAGAGTTAAATTAAAAATAAAATAACAAATATTTAACTTTTTTAAATTCAATTCTTATCATACACAAACACTTATTTTTTCAATTCTTTCGAATACACAAATATCTTAATAATAAATTCATTTCTTACAAATTTAATTCTAATTAAGAAATAAATTCTCGTCATTTTAATTCAATCTAATGCACAGATACCCCGGTAATGTTATTGACCATGTACTAGCATTAATTGTGATAAACGTATATTCTTTCGGGTAGGAAAAAGTATTTTTGTTATATACAATTTTAAAGAAAATGTATGAAATGTTTTGTAACAATTTATTTAGAAAGTTATATATAACAATTTAATATAAATTTCACTGGTATTTCAAATATTTTAATATGCATAATTTAATATACAAATTAGTAAATAGGCGTATCATAATAATATACAAATAAATAAAAAAAATAGTGATATATAAATAAATCTATGATTTTATCTTTTGCAGATGGTTTTTCAAACAATTTTATCGGTGTTGGGAAAGAAATGGTAAGATCGTGGCGCGGCTCCGCGGGGCGGAGGTAACACCGGAGCAGCAGCGCAATGCTCGTGCCGGCCTTCCTCATGCCCCTCCCTTGAACCCAAACCTGATTCTCCACCGCCAGGATTATCCAGATCTGATCCAACTCTTGCACCGGCGATGTCCCAGGGTGATACGGTTCCGCTCCACGCCTCGTCCCAGTCGGACATCGACGAGATCGAGAACCTCATCAACGCCGGCATGCAGTCTTCCTCCTCCAGCGTCCTCGTCCCCATTCGTCCAATCCAACATCCCCCCGCCCTCCGCACACCAGACCAATATACCCCTACCGCAACCGCCGCTGTCTTCTTCATCTTCTTCTGTCTCGTCGGTGCTCCCGGTGTCCGATGGGAGCCACAGCATTGCGTCGGACGGGTTCGGTTCGGCGCCCAACACGTTGACCGAGCCGGTGTGGGAGTGGGACACGGTCAAGAAGGACTTGTCGAGAATCGTCGGCAATCTGAAGCTCGTGGTTTTCCCCAATCCCTTCCGAGATGACCCCGGGAAGGCTCTCAGGGATTGGGATCTCCGGGAACCCTTTTTCTTCGTCGTCTTTCTCGGCCTTGGTCTGCTTCCGTGAGGAAAGTTTGTCCATTCCGCAGTATTTATTTCTTTTGGCTTTAAGAACTTCTGTTCCAGTTTTATACGAGTCATTATACGTTATTATTATCGAATAAATTTTTATATATAAATTTTTATCGTTACATTATCATATACGTCATTATGAAAACCCATTTGTCGGTATTCCCTCTTAAAAGTTAAATCTACCGAAATGATATTGTGAGTTAGGTCTTTACTAAAATGGTTTTGTGGTTAACAACGGTGATTTAACATCTGCGTAGACTGTTATTTGTGTGAAATCTTTTTGAGAAATCCGAAAATTTGTACCTGGCAATGTTAGATTATCTATGTTTGGAAATAGGGTGGGATTAGGTGGAGTGAAAGCTCACGCTTCTCACCGTAAGACACGATTCTTGGTTTTATTTTTTCTAATTTTTGTTAAATAATCGATATTAGAGAAACAAACTTATAAAATCAACAAAAATTGTTAAAGTTAAGATTATTTCGGTTATTTTACATTTAGATGTTACAGTAAAAGAAATTACTACAATTACTATTCACATATTTGATTTAGTAAAAACGCAATGCATTATTAACTTTGTATAGTAAAAATCTTACTAAACTCCGTTACCAAACATAGCTTAATAAACCTACATACAATATACAACACACATAATTTCCAAATACTCCAACGGTTATTATTATAGAATAAGATATAACTTCACCCTTTATTTCAAGGGGCTTATTTTCAAACAAGCCTAGAAAGTGTCCATTTGTCCTATGTGCTGATTTGATTCCTTCTATTTTAATGTCATTTGCTTCAATCCTTTTTGACTCCAGGAGCTCTATCTGCACATCAAACTTCTACTAATATAACAGAATTGTTTATTTCCTTTCAAGGTGTCTCATATTCGTTCCTTGAATTGCCACATCTGCAATGTTCGTTGGTGTTGTATATTTTACATATCCTTTCATATTATCTGTTTGTATTTATTAAATCATCTGGCATTGCTTCAAAATTTGCAGCTCTGTTCCATATTTTTATTTCTCTAATTTGTTTGATTATTGTAATCCTGACAGTCTGAGGTGTTTGCTGTTGCATTTTCCGTTCTTGCTGCTGGTGCTATAATTCTTACCCTCAATGTGTCACTCCTGGAAGCAACTCTTATTTTGGGGCTTCTTAGTTTCCATGTTGGACATCCACCAAAGGCCTCTGATAACTGTATTTGTCAGGGAGGGCATATAATTTTCTTCCAGAGCACTGTTTTGGACATCCTGGCTATTGCCTGTTCCCATTGGATATTGGAGCCCTAGTCTGCATGTTCACAAGTAGTGTAGATCAGGGATGTTTTGATTGAAGTTGTTATCTCAGCCTCCTTTCCATTCTCTCCTTGATGCTAGAGACTGCTTTCAATTATTTTTGGCCAAGTAGTTGACCATGTATCTCATATCCACTTCTTTCAAATCAATACCCAAAATCTGATGTATATTTTGTGTACCATCTTCCTGAACCTTTTCCCCGAAAAATGGATTAGACTTGGATGTATTGATTTTTGGCTTGGATAGCTTTGCAGGGTTACACGGGATATGATATTCTTTAGGGAGCGGACTTCATCAACGCTTGGATCACCTGAGATTACGAGATCATCTGCGAAAGTAACGGTTTACAGCCCCATTTTTGCTTTCATCCTTGTCCCCAGATATTTCTGCAGCTCTAATTAACCAATTTCTTCTTTGATAAATAAATTGACACCTTTCACCGAATGTCAAGAAAACCAACAGCCTTGCTTAGTCCCTCTGGAAGGGAAAACCGGTCCAGACGGCTGGGAGATGACCATAATCTCAAAAGATGCAAAATACTAATGTTCCAAAGTTGTAAACATGTGGTTGAACCCAAGATGGCTTCTCCATTCTGTAAGTGGTATTCCTTGAAGAAAGCAATCATTTGTGGATCTTTCTTTCGGCCGGTTTTCACAATATGGGTGATGAGGTTCGATAATTTGTTTTTCAACTTGTTATCAAGAGTACGTTTATTTTAATTTTAGAATATAGTTTCTAATTTCTAGATCGTAACTATACTTAGAAAGAATAACATTTAAAAGAATAAACAATAGCTTAGAGTAATAACTTTCAGAAATTTTTCAAATATTCTAATTTTACCTTTAAAGAGTTTTTTTTATAAATATTACTAACAATATTTTAAAAATAAATAAAAATATTTGTAAAGTTCTAATTTTTTATTTTATGATGTTAAAAATATTTATTTTATTTTTTTTGAAATGCCAAATTATTTATTTATTATTTATAAATAAATATTTATTAAAAATGTGTTCTTCCATTGGTAGATGAGTCATTCTCATAATTAATTAATTAATTAATTATTTAAAAGGGTGGAAGGTTAGTCGTGTCATTTGTTTGTTGACTTCAATTTTTAGGAGCGGTAGATAAGTCGTTCCTTTATCATGTGAAAAAAAACTTTAACTGGAGTGAGTATATTTACATCTTGAAATGGTCACATTAATAATAAAAAAAATATTTATGTACACTGTTTCAAAAAATATTTCAACTTACTCTTAAAGTCACGAATAAGCGTAAATAAATACGTATCGATTTTTTAAAAAGCATTTGGTAAACATAACTTCAATCAAACACTTTTGAGGCCGTTACTTCCGGTAGATGTTAAACAAAAAGTTGGCAAAGAGCTTTTAATTGACGTGCATAATAATGAAAGAGAGAGAAATAAGCATACGTTTCGTGTACGATTCTTGCGAAGAGCACTTCTTAAGCGTGTCTTTGGTTTCTCATTTTAATTATTTTTTATCAAAAATACAATTCGAGAGAATCTCGTTGTACGCTGAAAGAGCCAATCACGCTGAAGAGGAGGTTTTATTTGTGTTATTGTCAGTAAATTTTTATCTTTAATATAACCTTATTTTAGCTTTAGAAACAGTTAATGTAACCTTATTCGAATCCAAGAATAGATTTCCGCAGCTTAAGCAAAGCATGGGGAGACTTTTATTAGGGGACAATCTCACCGAAGCAAAACAGGGAAATCGATTTACACAAAAGCAACCAGGAAAAGATTGCACGGTATATGCTAAGAAGGGAGGAGAATCCTCTCATCGAAGAAACTGCTCCTCATCAAGCTCGTGAAGGATGTGGATGTGGAGATGGGCAGCTCTTCAAGCTCGTCAAAGAAGTCGAACTCTTCACACGATGGTTGCTGTGTTGCTGATGAGGCCATGGTTTGTGGGTGGGGAAGAGCGCCGTCTTCCCCAAAGAGGCCACTGGGTTTATCATGGCCCTTCTCCTCTGCCCGTTTAGTCTGAGGGTGGTCGCGCGTTGAGCGGTCGGCTGAGGGTACTTCAACTTCGCTGTTGTCACGATTTTCAGGTTCTCTTCTGGCAGCGGCTGGCTCTGGACCATCTTGGTTGCCAGGATCTTCCACTGAGGTGGATTGGACATGGGCGTCCGGACCTGGATGGTTGTGAACCGAGGCGTATGTTATGATGAGCTTGGATGGATCAGTCCTGCATCTCTGCACTTGTTTTTTGGCAGAACAGCCCTTTGAAGTGCTGCACCTGTAGTAGCCCCTGAAATTTGGTAATAAAAACCATCACCTCCAAAAAGACGATGTTGCCAAATTACCCAGCGTTCCAGGAAAGTTTTGGTATTTTATATTCGTTCCTCTGAGTGAGCAACCTAATTGCGATTACAGATGCCAATGGGTTGCGTCCAGAAGTTGAAAAGCGGGTTTCATTTGTTTATAAACGAGATTATCAGATAAATATCTAGATTTTTGCTTTCATGAGTGTCCTGAATAGCTGTAAACTTTGCCATGATAAATCTAAACCAAGTCAAATCCTGGGAGAAAACCAGAACAAAATGAGTCTACTTCACGGGAGCTGATCGATTAAACCGGATCATGGGAGCAGAACAAAACATGATAAATAGCCGTGTTTTGCAGGTTAATTACTCATCATAAGGGATTGCTCGGGAGAATATGCAAGACCAACAAGTGCAGATCTTCAATCAGAAAGAGTAGTTCGAATCCTTGACGCTACAGTCAATTATTGCTCTTCCACTTAGAATCGAAACAAAAACAATACAATTATCGAGAAAAAGCAGTAGTTCAAAAAATCCCATCAGACCGTGCTAGCCGGCAAAGTAAAGTGTGGTTATGAAAATAATTCGAAGAAGCAAGTACCGGTACCTTGGATAAGGGGACCCTTTGATGGGTTTCTGCCCATACTTCCTCCAAGACCAGAGATCAGAGGGTGGACCAGCACCCCTGTGTTTCCCTTTGTCCTCATCAACTTTCACTGTGATCACCGTCTTCTGAACAATCTTTCTGTTACCAAGAATAAGGAAGGAAAAAAAAAGAAAAAGAGAGAGAGACAAGCAGCAAATGAATAGACAGAAATGGAAGGGTGGAGGGGAGCAACACCATTACTTGAAAGAAAAAAAAACAGCAAACAGCCCCACGAAGGAGCACAAGCACCTTCTCTTCTTGGACACCGAGTTTTCAGCACGGGGCTGCTGTGGTGTCACCAGCCCTGGTTTTGAAGACGGAGACCCCTCCATGATGCTCAGCTTCTTCCGGTGGTTGGCCTTCTTCCTTCGCTAGATCGCGCACCGGTACCAGTCATGGACAATGTGAGAGAAGGGAAGGAGGGAGGACAGATGTTATTGGATGGGCGCGTGGGACGACGTTGATGTTTGTGTTGACGAGGGCAGGAGACGATGAGAGCAGACAAGTTGCTTGTCTCGCTTCCCAATCACGCGTTAAATGCGGCAGCGGAGAGCTACGGAATCCCCGGTGCAGTCGACGAAAGCCAGCAATCTGCAACACGACTCTCACTTACCAAACCAACCCCGAGATCGTAGACATATGCGACAACAGCCCGCTGCTATTAGTATTATTATTATTATTAAAAATAGCATATTCTATTCGTATCTATAAAAAATTAATTATTTAAAGTCATTGCCTCCCCCCTTGAGCTTTTTCTTTTCGCTCGACTTCTTTCTTTTTTGCCACCCATGCCCTTGCTTGACTTCCTTCTTCTTTCTCATTTGAATAAAAGCGGTTTGTTTGGTTGAAATTAGTGGAAATGTCGATGTGCGTATTTTAGTTAAATGTTGATACAGATTTATACATATTTGAATTGCGGTTTTGTAAATGTCAATGTGCAGATTTTGGTTTTTCATTATTATTCAATATTTTTATTTAAAAAACTTAAAAGAATGATAACTTAAAGATTTAACACATATGAAATCAATTTTCCGTATAAAGAATTAGCACTCCCTGCAAAATAATACTTTTAAAATGTAAATAAATAAAAAATTTGACCATGTACAGTGACGTCAAACCTTGATCGAACATCACTACCCTTATTTTATTACAAATGACTACACAACGGAGGAGGGTGAAAATAGTCTTACAATTTACTTTTACCTGAACCGTAATAAATTCGAAGGCAGAGATGTTTGAACACCTCGAAAAATTACGTTGTTTGGTGGCTGCGCTTGGGTCTGAAATTGACGCCCCCCTGCTCGCCCAATTATTGTAAGTGGTCCAACGTTTCGTGTGCCTCGTGTTTTTCTTTTTAAAAGAACATTTAAAACTTTTCGTTTTTAAAATATATCTAAAATTATTTGTTTCTTCCTTTGTCTTATCCTGGAAGGAAGGTGGAGACGTTCGCCTTGGGACCACGATTTTTTTTTCCTTTTTTTCGGCTTGATTATTTATAGATGGATACAAACAATTCACCGCATTGTAGGATTGATTATACATGCATGCATGCATGTTAACATTTTTATTTAAATATAACTACAACTGCTATTTCGTTAATTTTTCAAGGCACATTAAACCCGTCAATCTCAAAATAATAATAATAATAATACGTGTACATTTCAAGATGCCTCCGGCGTACACCCACGGGCCACGACCCATTTATGAGCAACTCCGAAAGTCGCCGAGCCAGCGAGTAGCGATCGTTTATTATTATTATCAGTGATGTTGAAACGGTTAAGATGATTCGAACGAGTCTACCGTAATGTCATCCGTCAATGAAGGCCAACCACCATTGCAATTAGGTTTTTTTCCGTCCGCTCTGCTCAATCTTCGACCTCTCGCTCCGCTTTTCCTTTTTCCATTTTTCCATCTCGCCCCATCTTCCTCCTTTGGATGTCGCGGCCTCTTCAACTTCCGTCCCGTTCGCCGTCGAAGGAAGCTCCTTCCATCAAATGAAGCTTCGTCCGGCCGTCGCCATTCCTTTCAAAGATGCAGCAGCCCTTTCCGACGTAGCATCCGTGATCCGTCCGACGCAGCCGACACAGGAGTTCCGATCCCCGAACTTCATTTGATTTTGAAATTTCTTTTACGATTTTTATCGTTTGTTATTATTGTATCGATTTTATTACGTAAATTTTTATTATTTAAATTATTATATAATTTATACTTTATTTATGAACCTAATTATGAATATAATTTTATATAATTTATGTTTGGAAAAAATTATTACCAAACATATCCTTTGAAACTTTCAAGATTAGTTTATGCGAATTTAATTTAATCAAAAATTATTATTATTCCTTCGAAAAAAATCAAGCATAACAATTAATCATTATTTACTTTTTCATAAATTATCGCCATACGAACCAGAATAAAATGCTTAATTTTCGAAAAAAACAAAAGGCTGTGTGTGCTAACCAATTTATGAATCACGACTTTGTGTACGTACCACAAAAGATCTCTCCAAGTTAACTAGTGTACCTTGAAATGCAAAAAATAATCACGTCCTAAAAAGTTATCGAAAGGCGAAGGAATACACGTTTTTGAATAACAAAAAAACCTTTTATTTTATCTAGAGTTTTTAACTTCGATTCCTGAGATTTAAGTTTTTGGTTCTAAAGTTTTAAATCTTAAGAATTTTAATTTTAGAAATTTTCTCAAGGATACTTTCGAAAAATTCATCAACATATTTTAATCACTTGTACGAAAAATAGATTATGATTTTCGAAAAAAAGTCAGATCTTGTAAACAAACGGATAAAAAATGATAATAAGTTCAGTTTTTTATACCTTTCAAAATACAAATCTTCTAATTCTTTGATACACACAAGCGACAACTGCTGCGCCTTCAACTTTTTTTAAATTAAAAATCTCTGATTTATTTAAGAGACGGGCTTGATCAAAACGAAAATATATTATTAGACCAAATTTTCGCAACTAGTGATAGATCGAACGGTAAATAGTACAGGATAAGGTGTCTTATTTTTTGCTTGGTGTACGGGACAGCATGTCAACGTACCATTGTCAATATGTTTCTTCTTTTTAAAATTGCAAGTGGAATAAAATCTTGTTGAAAGTATATCAAGTGATTTCGTGCGGATACATTGTTTTCTGTATTTGCTGTGAACTTAAAAGTAGTAAAATAAATAAAATTAAAATTATATGATAAATTATAAGATAACAATGTACGGTACCAACAACATAAATAAACTTATTGTCAACGTGTCATGCAACCATTGCATCCCATTTCAATTTCAAACCTAAGTCAAAGTTGCAGCGGGCAAACATGGGTCTCAAATTTTATATACGAATTTTAAAATCTGCATTTAATCTATTTTCAGGTCAACCCGTTACTTACAAATTCGAATCAATTTTTTTGATTTATTTGTTTGGTTAGTTTTATACGAAATCTGATGTACATAAATTTTTACCTTATAATTTAAAATTATATATTAAATTGAAACCAAAGAAGATAGTTAACGAACGAGAGTTGATCAACTTTTTTTCCTTTTTCTTTTTTTCATAACCGTAAGTTAAAAATGTCAGCGGTTAAGTAACAGCAAAACGATGCATCTAATGATGCGGGGAATAATACGTATTAAATTTAATTTTACGTAAATTCTTACATTTTATGTAAATTTTTAAATATAAATTTATAACCGCATTAAATTTCAATTCTAACCCTACACACAGAAAAAATCTCATTTCCAAAGAATTCAGGCAGGCAGTTGAGTTGACAATAACATATTAATTAGCAGGAACGTAAAGACGACCGAGGGTGAAAATATACAAGAAAATAGTGGGCATGTGGGCGCGTCGTGCTCACCACATCAACATCTTGCATTCCTGCTCTTCTACCGTTTGCCTGAAACATAAAAACACCCCCATTCCGTTCCATTCAAGTCAGATGCGAGCCCATCAAATTAAACGGACCACGCACGGGCGGAGCGGAGCTGAGCAAATTAAAGATGGGAGGCAACAGCGAGCACGCGACGGTACAAATCCAGCGCGCGTGCGACGGCGTTGGAGGAGAAGAACAATTAGTAGCAGACGATGGTAAGGGTACGTCGGGCACCGCCGGAATCGCCATCTTCCGCCGCCCCCAAGCTCTCGGCCACGCCCTCGTCCATTCCCTCCACGCCTTCACCCTCGTCCTCCTCACCCTCGTCCTCCCCCTCTCCCTCCTCCTCGTCGCACGCTTGTCGTCGGCGCCCCACCTCCTTGCCTTCCCCCGCGCCGCCTCCCCGCTGTCTCGCCTCTTCTCCGCCTTCCGCTTCGCCGTCCTTCTCGTACCCCACGTTCTCGTCCCCCTCCTCTGCCTCTCCACGCTTCCCGCCCTCCGCCCCAACCTCCGCCTCTCTTGGGCCGTCGTGATCATCTCCCATTCCGCCGTCACCCTCGGCCTGGACGTGACGATTGCAGCTGGCGTCCACGTCGTCGCACCGGCGCAGCAGCTTGAAACCGGCACTGCCGGCTGGGTCAAAGGTGCCGTCTTCTTCCTCGGAGTGTACGAGACCACGATGTTCTGGTCCAAAGCGTTCGCCCGCCAGGTGGTGGACGACGCCATCTTCGGGACGTCGACGACTGCCGCGGATCCGGAGGGGACGGCCGCGAAGAGAGCGGTGGTTGGGGTGGTACTCGGAGTGCTCTGGCTTGCCATGCTCCGAAGGGAGGTGGTGGAGGGGCTGGCCGGAAGCATGGCGGCCGAGGGGTGGCACGGGTGGGTGTGCTGGTCGATCGGACGGCTGGTGATTGTCGTTGGAGCGATCAGGATAGCCAACGGCATTGGTTGCGCGGTGGACAAGTATTTTCTTCATCAAAGAGTGGAAGAAGCATCGCCCGATGCATCTGATCTCGAGGTCTGAAGGGGCTTTCACACATCGATCCTTGCGTCTGCACTATATATATACATCGTTCTGCATCATATATAATGTCCACTCCCTGCTTCGATCTCTAACCATCAAATCAACGAAAGTCTGCACCATCTACATCATAATACCCGTTTCTAGAGACGTTGAGGACTTGATTAACCTACCATTCCCGGGTTGTAACTTGTTCGGTGCTTCTGTTGTTATCTGTGCAGTAGCTTAATTATGCATGCATTGTCTTTGCCCACACTCCACGTACAACTCTATGTTCATGTTTTTCTTGTTACGTATGTTTACGTATAATATTGTTTTTTTTTTTTTACATAAATTCTTATTTACAATTCACTATATAATCTTAACGTACTCTCGACTCTAATTTCTGTCGAAGCTAAAGCTAAAATCGAGTAAACAGTCTCCGTTAGTTTTTTTCCTTTTTCTTTTCAAATTTTTCACACGTATATATATCGAACTTCCTGAACACATGGATTAAAATTAAAAAAAAATCTTTCGTCAAATTAAACACCTACCTTCGTGCACAACAGTTAAGACTGATGAGTGACGACGCTGGCGCGCGGGCTTCTTTATGGTTATTAATTTGTTGCTTTAAAAAATAGTGCATTTGAATTTTATTTTTTTTTTCTGAACTTTTCTAATAATCAAGAGGGCAAGTTAGATTCGTAGGACAAATGATTAAAATTCCACACACTTCATCGGCTAGAATATTTGGTAGGCCGAGACCGAGATGCGTAACTTTGAGAATAAATTTCAGCAGCTTTATTAAAAAATTGTATTTTTATAATTTCAAATTAAAGTTACACAATTTCTATTTAAGAATAATTTTAATTTAAAATTATCAAAGTACAATTCATTACCGAGGTTGAAACTGCTAAGTTTATTTCCAAATGATACATTTTATATTATAATCAATTTTTTATAAGTAGTGGATCATATTAGAAATTAATCGTCTCTGTAATTATTTTTATTTTTTGGATTAAGATAATAGCATTCCTCTTGAAAATTTTAGCATTATTGTTGTTATCATTTAAAAGTAAATATATTACTTAATTAATATAAGTTGCTATTATTAATATTATTGTTATGAATACTGATAATATTATTATAATTGATATAAACAATATTAAGTTTTTTAACATTAATCGATATTATTAAAAACGATATTGTCACGAAATAATCGGTATTAGTATTAGTATCATTATATAATTAGAAAGGAAAAAGAAATTCTCGAGTAATTGTTTTTTTTTTTTAAAAAAGACGTGTATATTTGAAAATGCCTCCGAGGTGCGCCCATGCCCCATTTATGAGGAACTCCAGAAGTCGTCGGGCTGAAGATTAGCGATTATTATTATTATTATTATTATTATTATACAGAGATGTTAAAACTAAATCGGAAGATGATGTTTAAGAGAAGACATCATAAAGTCAACGAATGCACCTTGAAATATGAAAAATAATCACATCCCAAAATTTATCGAACGATGAAGTAATACAAGTTTTTGAATAATAAAAAACCTTTTATTTTATTAGAATTTTTAATTTTGATTCTTGAGTGTATTAACTTCTTTAGTTTTAAATCTTAAACATTTTAATTTTGGTAAATTTTCTAGGGATACTTACGGAAATTTTATTAAAAATTCAAACGCGTTCTGTTGGTATGTCAATATGATTTTTTTTTCCAACCCTATGAAAATGTAGATTGCAGTAGAACATCTTCTGTTTTTTATGTCAACGTGCCATTATTACTACCGATCTCTTCTCTAAATGGCAAGAGGATTAATCGATACGATTAAAATTAAAATTAAAATTTCGATGAGAAAGATGAACGCAATCACGTAATTCCAATACTTAATTCAACGATGTATTCTTTTCCTTTTTTTTAAAGATCTTTGATTCAACGATGTCACGTCATTGATATCAATCGTGTTGTCGTTGTCAATGTGATATGCATCCATCGGATCATCGATTCTTGAGATGTCAATTAAAATTCGTGACATCGATTATTTTAATCTAGTAAATAAAAATAGACTCAACTTTTCCAAAAAAACTAGAAAATTTTAGAATATCCAATTAAAATTTGTTAATTCATATTACACCATTTTAAAGCTTGTTTATACTGAAATACGTTTGCACAGAAAATAAAAACAATTTCAGTCGGTTGGGCCTTTACATATGGGCTGTTTAGCACAATGGGTCATGCCGGTCTTGTGATTTCATAAAAATTCTAATTTATAGAAGGCAATTCCTGCAACAATCGTTTTTTTTTGGGCCAGACAAGTGTCCATTTCTACGTCCACAATTTTGATTATATCTTTTTTATGACAACAATTTTTTACCTAGAATTAATCAAGTACCACCGAGCAAATACACAAGTCAAGTTAAACAAGAATATTAGTAAATCCGTTAGGTGAAAGAATTTGATTGAAATTTGAGAATTAAATCTTTTTTGTTGCTACTGTATTTCTCTGTCCTTTTTTGTGTTTTTTTGGGAGTTTGCCTGCTATCGGTGCATGGCTGCAATTTATTTCAATCTTATTACCACTTTACCAAATAATATTACCTGTTTATTGCGTGCAATGGTGTATGCATGGTTGGGAAAGTGATTCTTCGAATCATCTCATCCGTGTTGAACCTGAAAGATAAAAATGAGAGAAGCATACAATCCTCCTTTAGCATACAATCACCCTGCTAAAACTACCAAACTAGGCGTATTGGGCTAACCAAAAACAATGGTAATTATTTTGAGAAGATGCATATTTGTTCACAAGTATAATTACATCAGCCAACTACCTAAGTTTAAAATTAAGATCTGAGAATATGCATATTTGTTCATTATTGAATTCAAGAAAGTTTGTAACATGATGAAGATGTTATAAGGTCGATATTCATTCCCTTGCCATTAAAAGTGACTTTATAGTCTACCGACAAATTTTATTCAAACCTAAAGCCCAATTTTGCATACTTGTCACCTTAAAAATTATTACCCCCTTCATAAAATTATAAAGATTAGAAATGAGATTAATGCATATAAGCAAAGAATGGGGGAAGAATCCTAGAGCTATTTAGATAGGTTTAAGGACCTCTTAGCCAAATGTCCCCAACATGGAGTAGAAAAATGGAGATTATGTCAGATCACATTTATGAGAACTCTGACATTTCCTTCGAAACTATGTTTGAATCTATATGCTAAGGCAGAATCATGAAGAAAACTGAAAACGAAACTCGAGAAATTTTAAAGGAACAAGTCAAGAAGGCATAATGGGGAAGTCCTAATGATAAATGTTTTGATAGGACTTCATCTTCTCAAAGGGGGATCCACTCTATAGTCTTCTATAGTTGTAGATGATATAATCCTAATCAAGTTGTCATACCTAGAGAGAACCAACCCCAATAAAATTTACCTCCAAGAAAATTTACCTCCTGATTCAAATTTCCATAACTTGTCTAGTCGAGCTGAGGAAGTTAATGAAGAGTCTGATTGCATTTGTTGAGCATGGCAAGCCTACAGCCCCATTCCCAAAAAGGCACAAAAAGAAAAGAAAATCGGCACAGATGGAAAAAAATTTAGAAATATTTAAACGAGTTAAGTTGAATATTCCTCTCCCAGACGTCATCCAAAAATTTCCAATATATGCAAAATATCTTAAGTATCTGTGCACTGGAAAGAAATCTTCTAGAGTCCCTAAGAAGGCATTCTTGGCAATCAATGATGATCCTATCCTTACAAATCAGCTGCCCACAATGTACAAGGATCCAAGAGATACAAATTTATAGAGCTGTTCTTGACTTAGGGGCTAGAATTAATGTGATGCCATATTCAATATATAAGCAACTTGGCATAGGGAGAATGAAGCCAACTAAAATGACTATGCAGTTGGCTGATAGATCAATTAAGACACATAAGAGGATTATTGAGGGTGTTTTAATCAAGGTAGGAAACTTTGTTTAACATGTAAATTTTGTAATCTTAAAAACTCAATTCGTAACTAATGTAAAAGGTCAAGTTCCATTATCTTAAGTAGACCATTCCTAACTACATCTAATGCATTGATCAATTGTAGGAATGAGTCAATAAGAGTGGATTATGATGACCAACTATTTCTTTGGATATCTTTAACGTGGAAAACGAGTAAAGTGATGAACCAGATGAAACATTTGAGGTTAACAGGATTGATGATTTTTCAGAAAAGAATGATTTATCGGAGGAAATTGAGTCTAAACCAGAATGCTATGATCATGAATGTGAGAGAATATTAGAAGAAGAATTGATGGTTATGAGTGAAACAGATGACCAAATAAGGAGAGAATTCAAAACCCCAATACTTGTACAAACGACTTCCTAAGCCTGCCTAATTTGATCAAGCATATTTGAGAACATAAGGCAATTTGAGCTCTTAACCAATTAAGCATGGATTCAGAAACACAAAGGCAGACGAGAAAATTTCAGTCTACCGAACGAAAGAAATTAAGGAATGAAACCTATGAGCCCCCATTGCCTTCAATATCTTAGAAGCTGAATTCACTTTGTGTGCTTTATTTTATTTTATTTTCCTTCTAGTTGTTATATATATATATATATATATATGAATTCCAATTTATTATTTTCATTTGAGTAAATTGCATATCACTTGTTTATCGTTCTTAGTAGCTTGTATCCTTTAACACAAATGACAAAACCAGAAACAAAAGCAGCTTGAGCAAGACTTGCAATACCAGTTCTATGTCTCAGATGCACACGTAACTTGTATCCTTCCAATAACATAAGCCACCCTCCATGTTTTTCAGCCTTTATAAAGTCAAACACCATCAATGAAGGAAACAGACTTGGTTCAAGCTGCAGGACAAAGACTTGTATGAAATCCTTCACTGTTGAGATGTCAATGGAAGTGGAACCCATTTCAAACAAGGCTGTGTCAGTGTCCCATCACCTCCAAAACAATATTAGTTACATTCCTACTCCTTTCACAACACTTGCTTATTCTGAATGAAAAAATAGAACAATTGAAATCCATATACAAGGAACCAAAACTACAAAAAAATCAAGAAGAAAGCCTACAAATTTCAAATGTTAGTCTAATTTCGCATTTTGATCTAAATAGGATTGACCCTCAATGATGCAATGACATACATTAAAAAATTAAAAAACTAAATTATTTATAGATGTAGATTCAGCAGACAATATTTTTTGGTGTGATATTATTTACATGGAACAATATCAGTTTTTATGATCCATTTGACAACAATAACTAATTATAAGCTACAAGGACTCAAATGCTTCTAACAAAGGAAAAATAAAGTATAAACTATTAAACCAAAATTATAAGAAAAAATATATATGGAGACACACCCATGAAAGCAATCTCACCAGTCACAATCATAACCTAGTTGTCCATGTATGAAAAAGAGCTCTTTATATATAATTTGCAGCAGATGAATCACTAAACATGGGTCGCAGTTTGAAGTCCATGCAATATGACCAAAAGAAAAGAAAATATTTCTATAACACCATGAAAATATAATATATAAGAAAACAGAAACGAACTACAAAATTTTGACGTGCTACTCAAAAAGGGTGTGATCTTCAGGAGCAATTCTTGTATAAAATCATTGATCCTGAGTGTAGAAAATGCCAAACCAGATGCAAAGAGATACCATTCCAAACTATGACAAGTTACAATACCAAGCAATGTAAGACCTAAATGTGATTTCCAGTCAAGAAGCCAATGCATGCAGGCATGCAAGGAAAATGCCGAAATGACATGTCACGACCAAAAATTTTGCTGTGGCACCATGCTCGTATAGTCTATAAACCAAAAATCAAGAATAGACTATGAAATTTTTGGTGCTCCAAACAGAACCTTGCATGTAACGTATCATTACACCAATACATGGTCTAAATCACATTATAAGAGATTCAGAGAAACTTTCCAAAATTTAGAATATCAAATTAGGTGTAGAAATCAACCTGTGTATCATTTAATACAAAAGTGTCCCTAGAGGTGCCTCTAGAGAATTTATTTACCTGCACCTTTTATTTATTATTATTATTATTAAAAAATTAATTATGTAATTAGTTAATCTATGATATAATCAACGGCATTAAATTTTAACTTATTTTGAGTTATATTCGTAAATATATTTTGATTATAAAATGAATGAATGAGATTTAACAAAATTGGTGAGTTTGTAAAGCATTAGACAATAATTATAGAAGAGTTGATTTCCACAACCTCCCCCCAAACTCAAAAAAGATCTATCTTCTGTCATAACTTTGGAAGCTGATTTCTTCCAAAAGTGTTACCCAACAGGTTCATACGTACATTACCAAAGAAAAGAGCTGCCGACAAACTTCGATTTACATTCACTACAGAAGATAAGAGTGGAAATAGTCCGTGACACTTAAAAATAAATTGCCTCGTAACCATAAGAAGATAAGAAAAAAGAAAATTTTCTATAAAAGAATCCTACTCACTCAGATGAAACAAACTTTAAACTCGGTATTTGTAAATTGCATTTGTAGTACCTGCGTCGAGGATGAAGAAATAGAGAAATCAGGAACGTCGCAAAACATATCGTCGAATGTTGCGGCATTTACGCCTCCTCCTGAAAGTGCTTCTTCTCAGCCCTTGGTTAGCGGCAGAGTGAAGCTGGTGGCGGCATCGGCCGCGTATGGTCGGCTCGGCCGTCGGGTGCAGCATGCAGAGCAGCAGAGGTCCTTTATTAGGGTTTTGCATTGGGGTTCGGTTTGGTAAATTTGGTTTCGTATGTTATTTAATAGAAAATAAACAAGTTTAACGTATATAATTTTATCATTTAAATTATTACATAATTTTAATTTAATTTACCAAATTAATTTTAATTTTAATATTTTTTAACTTTTAAGAGTTGAAAAAAAATTGTTCGTAAATAATACCATAAACGTCTGTCTTTATATTTTTAGTTCGAATTCTCTACAATTTCTTAATAATTGTTTTTTAAAAAAAATATTTAACTATCAATAGAAGATGATCATTCCAAGATTTTATTTTGGGTAATTATTACATTAAAGTCATTTTACTACATTCGTAGAATTTTAAACTTAGGATCATAAGTTTTGATGAGAAGTTTTTCAATCATTAGAATGTACTTTAATGATATTCTAGAATTATTTGATGGCATTTTATTATTATTTATAATTAATTGAATTATTATGATTACTGCGTTAAAAGATAATAATTTGAATACGGGAGTTAAATATCGACGTTATAAAAAAAATAAACTTAGAGAGAGCACCATTCGCATGAAAATTAAATGTATAATTTCAATTATGATGATTTATTTGACCATAAACAAATCATTTGTAATCACCATCAAGACTCGAAATAGTTAAAATAAAATTATACAAAATAATTTCGATTATTTTAGCAGACCACTTTTTAAATGAACGGCAAGGTCCCTTCGATGAAACGAGAGGAGAAATCTCATCGTGCGCACATGCCTCCGATGTGCCCTCAAACACTGCTCCCTCCGTCGCCGCGCCCGCCTCCGACGATTCAGGTAGGTACCCACTCGCCTCATCTCTACCGAGCAATGGGATAGGAACCCACGTATCCCAGTGTATGAGGGCGCAGCCTTCAAACGAATCCCATGAACTCACAAAATTCATTCCATGCGGTAGAAATTCTTGGGAAATAAATTTGGTCCATTTGCTGACCGGATGATTCCTGATTTTGCTGATTTCATTGCATTCAAGTAACCCTAGTCACCGACTTTCAGTGCGCAGAGAGTTCAAAAAATCATATTTCGGCCGAAATTGTCTCCGTGTGCACATCCTTCGAGAGACTGGACTTGCATTGGAAACGAGTGTGGTTAGGGCCAAATGGTAGAGCTTCTTGTGGCTGTTGCCTAGAATAAAATATACATAAATTACCAGCCATACTTATCCAAAGGATCTTCTAGACGCGGATTTTTATTCATGGTAGGCTTGCCGTCTTACACTGGTTTCATTTGTTAACTTTTTTTTTTAGGGTAGGGTTGTCGTTTCATGGAAATTTTTATATATAAATTTTTATTATATAATTTATTGTAAAATTTAATTTTATTTAATAATAAAATTTAACTTTCAATTATCTATAGTATTTGAAACTGAAGTACGTACCTTATTTACTAAACACACCCATTTTATTGCCTCTCTTTGCCCTTTGTTTTTTACGCTGTAATTCATTCAATCCTGTCACAAGCTTAATTATAAGCCATCTGTACCTTAACCTAAAGCTTTTTTAGTCGCAATCTTGTGAACTTGTATGTTCGTTCAGGGTAACCATTTCCCTGATGGTTGCCATCTCTCCAGAAGCAAAGTGGGTCATTTGGGTTCTGTCCAATGGAGCCTACAAGCTTGTTCACTGCTTGGATCAAAATCATTATAAAGAAATAAGTACTTCAACAATATATTTAAAACAAAATTGGGAATGTGTTGTAGGATCCGATTTTCTAAATTGATGCTTGTAAAACAGAAAGCTACAAGGGAGTGAAGGTGTTTATGGATGGCAAAACAGCCTACCAGTTACTTTTTGCTCTTTTCAAATCTTAAATGGTAAACTCACCTTGTGTTGAGAAAATAGAGGGTTTGACAATGCTCAATTAAAACACATTTCTCCTAATATCTACAATTATTGTAATAAACCTAAAAGTTCTGTTGACTTGC
Source organism: Amphibolis antarctica (assembly GCA_024699675.1). Classification (NCBI taxonomy): domain Eukaryota; kingdom Viridiplantae; phylum Streptophyta; class Magnoliopsida; order Alismatales; family Cymodoceaceae; genus Amphibolis; species Amphibolis antarctica. The sequence goes on from JAMKPZ010000169.1 coordinate 99,157, forward strand.
CTCTGGGAAAATTTTCTTGTGTGTGGTTGATTCTTCAAGACAAAATACTGAGGAAAATTTATCTAAAAAAGGTCAGGAGGGTAATTCCACTTGTTCCTACTGTAATATTATTTAGTTTTGAAATTGCTAGTCATCGATCTTTTCATTAACTTCTTTTTCTCCTTTAACTTCTGGAATATTTTTCTTGATAACAATTGATATATTTTATAGGAAGATTTCTTAAATTCTGTTTACTCTCTTCATTCAAATTTTGAAGTCAACTTATTTAAGTTGTACTCCCATTCTCCTCTCGTGGCGTTTGTTTGGTTTGTTTAGAATAACAGCGATAATATTATTTTACCTTGTTTGGCTAGAAAATTCCTCCTATAAGTGACTTTTATCTGGAGACGTCAAATATTTTTCCTAGTGTCTTCGCCTTTGTCTCTTTTTTACGCTTCTACTTTATTTTATGTTTCTCTTTCCTTTTGCTTATTTTTGAACTTATTGTGTTGCACCTGTAAATTAAGACTAATCTAAGTTGGTATTTCATTTCCGGTGGTAGTCCTTTACTTTTTCATTTTGGAACTACTAAAAACAAGGGACTGAAAGGGAATGCAAGAGGCGGTTTAGGTTATTTTATACAATACATTGTCACTTCTATAATGCACTGAAATTTTCATGCTAAGAAGTAAGAAATAACCGATTAATAGGATGTAAAATGATTGGTGTGGAATGAATTATAAAATTGTATGATCTATATTGCCGAATCGAACGAATTTTTTCTTATCGAGTGACCGGATCGTAGCTTTGTTCGGGTTTTGAATTGATACTATTTTTTGGTAAAATGGTGATATGGTTTTTCATAAATGAACTGTTAGAAACTGTTTGATTTGAAAGTATTTTGGAATCTTATCATTATTAACGAACGCACAAAGGTCTGGGCCACCTTTGCAGTCGATCGGCCGAGAGCGAGAGGACAAATGCCCCAAATTTTTCCGCTTTACGTTTGAGGTTAATGGAATATTTTAATCTAAGTTAGACGTCAACTTGTTCTGGCGATTTGTTGCACTGCACCGGCGTCGCCGCATCGGCCAATACGCCCGACATCTCTGAGAACGACGCATTTGTAGATTATCATGCATACGAACATCACAATTCTAAGCCTTTGAATTTTAAATCTTAAATCGAACCGCTGCATTCAACTGCCTGCTATTCTTAATCGGCACCAGAACACGATCATACAAAACTGTAATGGATATTGTCCGATATGCTTTGTACGCGAGCAACACGAGAAACTCACCATTTATTTTCATGATAGGAAACAAACGACACAAAAACACAGCTTAGGATCGATGATGCATGCAGTTATTTTTATTGCTAATAGTGGTAGTGGTAGTGATAGTAAACTATTATCGTTATATATCATTAAGCTTTAATTTTCTTGGATCAAGATGCTTGCTCTTTGACGACCAGCTCCTCCATGATGCTGCCATGGCCGAAGCCCTCCTCCATCTTCGAGCAGCACTTGCATGGCAGCACGATGTTGTTACCGGTGGCACCACCGGCGTGGTGCCGGTGCACCGCCGAGGGTACATGCTGCTTCCTTGCGACCACCACCGAGTTAATGACCTCGTCCGTCGGGTGGAACACCGACAGCGCCTCGAACCCTTGCGGGAGATCGCAGGGGTGGATGACGGGGTACAGGAACGCCCGCGCCCCGGCCGCGCTCCTCAGCATCAGAACCGCGCCAGGGGCCATGTGCTCGGCCAGGTGCTCCAGCACCTGTAGCTTGTCCGTCCTCTCCATCCCCACCAGCGCCGCGAGGAAGACCACGTCGTAGTCCCTCAGCTCGGTGGTGACTTCCATGATGTCGGTGGTGTGGAACAGCATGCGGTTGGACAGGTCCCGATCTGCGGACGTCAGGCGCAGCGCGAGGGAGTTGGCCAGCGGGTCGACGTCGTAGTTGTGGAAGGTGGCGGCCTTCATGTGGTGCTTGGCCAACACGATCGACGTGAGGGGAAGCGGCCCAGAACCGACGAAGGCGACACGGGCGGCGGCGAGCGGGTGTGGGCAGTTGTTGCGGAGGATGTTGTACTCGAGGAGGCCGAGCTTGAGGTAGTTGGAGTAGTAGGGGAAGAGGGTGAGGTGGTCGAGGGGGCTGTCGAAGCCAACGAGGAGGGTGGAGTAGTGGGACTCAAGGAGACCCTCGGCCGTGCCGCAGAGCTTGATGAGCTTGCTGCGCATGCCCTGGACTTCCTTGCTCTGCTTGGCGACGTCAATGGTGGAAGGTGGTATGCACGTGGCGACGAGTTCTGTGAACAGAGTGTCGACCTCCTTGCACGGCTTCAGGCTGGGCAGCTTCGACATGTCGCTGTAGATGTTGCACATCTTACGCACCAGCGATCTCTCTTCCTCTTGCTGCTGCTGCTGGAGGCTGCCCATGGGTGGCTGGCGACCGACTAGCAATCACAGGTGGTGATTTTGCTGTGACGTCGCCGGAATATTACAGACGACGGAGGCTCGAAGAGGCGGAGTCCTATTTATAAACGTTTGCACTTGTTGTTTCTGACATTATTTCAATCAATTCTGCTTAATTAATTTAATCAATATTGGTCATTTTCCGGTATCTATCAATGAATTTAAATGATCATGAGAACACATTTTGTTTTTTATTTTTTTTAAATTAACACTTAAAGACTAGGCTGCTACGCAAATAATCAGAAATAAGGGTGGATGGTAAACACGAGGCCATGTACAGCATTCGCAGTTGATGCATGGGTCCCTCTCTTTTGGTGACCCACCAGATATTATAATGACAGCGGTATCGTACGTTTGTCGTTATATAATTATATTTTTTATTATGTATTATAATATTTTATAATATTATTTATTAAATAATTTTTATATTATTTATTATTTTAATAATATTTTAAAAAATATTATCATCATAATTTTTTTTAAATATTATCGTCATATTAATATAATTAATATTATTTATTATATTATTATATATTTTATTTATTATTTATTCTAATTTTTTAAAAAAATATTACCACATTATTATAATAAATACTATACATTTTATTTATTTATTTTATTCATTATTTACTACAACTTTTAAAAAAATATAATCATTACATTTTTATCATTAATCATATTTTTAAAAAAAAATCGTAAAATTTTACCTACCTCGCTAAAACGCTGCAGCTCCTTGCTCACACAGGAGACATGCATTAAATTAAAGTTTTTTAGGTGAAAATTTGAATGTGCGAAGTTAGGTTTTATTTATTAATTTATTTTTAGTCATAATTTTAATTTTATATAAATTTTTATATATAAATTTATTTTATAATTTATTATATATTTTTAACGTCATTTATGAAATTATTTTTAACTTTAATTCTCTTATAAATAAAATTTAAGCTAAAATACTATTAACAAACGAGACCTTCACATTTTAAAAAAGATTTCACAACTATCAAATTACTACTTCGGTAGTATTGTCTCCGACACATGTTGAATATAAGTTTATTTTTTAATAAATTTTTTACACATACAATAAAAATTTAGTTTTTTGAATAACAATTTTTTAAAATATAAAAGTATTTATTTAATGCATTGGAATCTCTCGAACGCATCTTAATTAATTAATTACATCCTGTTTGATAACTTAATTAATTAAGAAGCACCTATTCGGAGAAGTATCTGTGTTGCATGTGTAAAGCAGCTTTTGTGGTTCTTTAAAATATATAATCTTGAGATCAAGAAGCTCTCCACCTCAACTTCCCATGCATACAGAAGATTTTCAGAATGCGCATAGAATATATGGCGTCCAATTAAAAGTAACTGCAAGTTATGCTCGATCGTCCTTTTTTAAATTACTACTTTTGAAATTTTATTATATTATTGAAATTTTGAATTTAAGATCATAAGTTTAATAAAAGATCTTTTAATCACTAAGATATCATTTTAATAGTTACGCTTGATCATCTTCACGATTGAGGGTTTTTTCATTTTCTTGTTTTAAAAAAATTTCATCTGCATTAGTAGCCATGAGTTATTTATCTGTAGTCCAAAAGTAATCTACACCATTATAATATTACAAAAAAAAGCCCTTAGCGAAAATAAATATTATTAAAACATAATTAGAAAGAAAATTTATATAAAAAATATGTAAAAAAGGTACTTTCCTTGATATTACTATATGCACCTACAACAGATTCAAGAACAGCTAAAACTAAAACAAACTAAAACTTCAGGCAATTTAAATATAAATCCGTAATTCGCTAAAACTGCATGATATTTCAACATTTAAAGCAGATTTGTGTGTACATTAAAAATTTGAGAAACAAAAATTTAAAAAGGAAAAATGATAATTAAGAAATTTTAAAATTTTATATCTTTGAAAACTATATATGAACTACCTCTATATAATTCGATCTACCAAAAAAAAAAAGCTTCCGACTTTAACCGTGAAATTAAGAATCCTAAACAAATTAACGTAGTCATTATTTAATGCAGCATCTTTAATATTAAAGTGATATTTTAGTGATTAAAATACTTTTTGTTAAAATTTATGATATCAAAACTCAAACTATTAGTAGTAAAATTATTTCAATATAATAATTATCAAAAAAAAAAAGCTACACCCTTTGATCATTGCTGCAAAGACGACCTGTATGCAGAGAACGGTGATCTCCAAATGTCGACCACACGTACACATTATCACGCTACTGAAGAAAAAGCTTCCTTACCCCGTGGTGGGTACAAAAGATGTGCAGTGCATACTACCACTGATGACAACATTGTAGTTCTTATTCTTTTCCCTTTTTTTTGAAGAGGAAGAAGAAGTATAGTTCTTATTCTGTATACCAACCGTCGTCTGGTATAAGTTCCTCTCTCTCTCTCTCTCTCTCTCTATTATTTTTTCTTTCAAGTTTGTGCTTTGTTCTTCTGGAATAAACAGGGTATAGTGGTACTGACACTGTGGATGAGGACATCCTAACGTGGATCGGAATGCGAGGTCGGTGCCGTCCAACCACTAATCGCGCGGAAAGGAGAGGACAAAATGCGACTACTCGCCGGAGGATGACAGCAAAGCCTCGAAAGCCTGGTGGCGATGCCTTCTCGCTGTAGCTAATTCTACTTTTTGTGCACTCATTTTTGTTTGCTTCCACCCGCCGGCCGTCGGAAACGGTAACCACTGTGATGACAACTATCGGTAGATCAAAACCCCAAACCCGTATAATGGATCCAGATCCGATTTCGTCTAACAAACCCGAAAAGTCGAAAACATACATAAACCCGGTTGTAATTATTGATTGGGTCAGGAAAGTCTTTAAAATATATGTGAAATATTACGTTATTTAAAAGTAAGAAAATAAAAGTGTTCAAGATTATCAGGATTCTATACAATTTTTTTTCCTATAGGTATCTCCCTTATTTTTTATTTCTAGGTTAAAATTTAATTATATGATTAATTTATAAGATAATATACAAATACATTAAAATTTCATTATAATTTAAGTTATATTAATTGATGATTTTTTAAATACAATTTAAGGTTTGAGATACAACAATATATGCTCACCGCAAAGAAAATTTATTGTGCATTTATAAATTTCTGGTAGTAATATCTACACGATTAGATTTTTTTCTACGACATGTATAAAAAAAGAACGCAGTCAAAAATGGAAATTTGGGCATAAGAATGCCGTTTTTTGAGATATTCTGATGGAGTGAGAACCCAAAAGTGAAGAAAGGATAAAGGGAACCTGCGAGAGAATTAAAAGCTGATGGGATCTAATCAAGGGAAAGTCAGGATTCAAAACTAGGGAAGAAGGCAGAAGATAAGGAGAATCAAGCACAACATTGGGTTTTACGTAGTTCTGTCGAAACTTACGTCCACGGGCGTCTTCTGGTGGTTTCCTCTTCTTTATCTCATACTCAGTTACAAGGTTACAGCACTTATTTATAGTGCATTATTAGGACACAAATCACCCCAATAGGCCTAATAAGGATACATACACTTGTGAAGACTTAAACAGTCTCCACATCAGAGTAACCCTAACAATCTCCCACTTGGAGACTGTTACAGACGTATGCTTGCTCATCAACCTTGTAACCTTGCCACCACGCCACTCCTCCATTTTCAAGCAACTTGGAGGCCGACTAAGGCCATGCATAGCCTTAGTTTTTGAATGCTTACAGTCTTCGTGAACATGTTTGCTAGATTCATGCTTCCTGCTATCTTTTGAAGTGTCAGATTTCCCTCTTCAATCAGTTCTTTGATGAAATGATACTTAATTCTGAAATGCTTGGTTCTACTCTTGTAGTTTGGATTTCTTGCTGAGTAAAGAGTACTCTGACTATCACTATTTAGAATACTCCCACTAGCTTTTATCTTTAATTCTCTAAGAAAACTCTTAAGCCAAATTTGCTCCTTTGCTGCTTCTGTTATAGCTACCAGTTCAACCTCCATTGTTGAAAGGGTAACACACCCTTGCAACTTAGACCTCCAGCTTATAGCTGTGCCATTCAAGGTGAACACATAACCTGAAGTACTCTTGCTCTGGTCTGAATCTCCAGCAAGATCAGCGTCACAGAAG
>JAMKPZ010000170.1:0-109103 GCA_024699675.1 Amphibolis antarctica
CCCCCCCCCCCCCTCCCTTTAGTCTCACAAGAGAAAAAGTTTCTCACTATTAATTGCATTAATTGAAAGTAACCAGCTAGAAAAGATGAAATTTTAAGAGTTTTGTACACGTCAAAGATCTGATTAGAAATAGAAATTTAGGAAACAAGAGAAAAAGGAAAAGGAAAAAAATATATTTAGGATGGGTTGTATACATTGTAAAAATTTCAAAAAATTAATTTAAAAATATTATAAATATTCTATATTTTAACTCGTACATTTCAAACATAATTTCACATTTTTTGTGTAACTACAGATTTAACAATAGTTAAAGAAGTGTATTATGATGAAACTTTCATTAACGGTAAGAATTTTCCTAATTCAATAAGTGAGAAATATTGAAAAAAATCTATACATATTGACGAAAAAATTTAAGCTTTTTTAACATTTTTCAATATAAACAAACACTCGATAAAAGTTTCAAAATTTCTAAATGACACACACCCCCATAGGGTTATCAATTCATAATGAATTTTTTTTTACTTTGTTATCATCAATTAGGCCTCATTTGAGGTTAACTCTAATTAATTCTAAAAATTATTTCTAATATCGTTATTATTATTACATAAATTTTAACATATAAACTCTCATCATCTTAATTACTATGTAATTTTAACTCTATTCATAAAATTAGTTCAATCTTCAACTCTATCTAACTTTTGAAATTAACGTGAGCTAGCCCCAAATGAGGCCTTAATTAATATTGAGTTTAAAATTGTAGAGTTTAGGGTTAGTAAGTTATGTACGTCTACTAACGAATACTTGTACCCATATAAATAAATTATAAGTTTAAAAGAGTATTGAAAATGTTTTGCATCCAATATAAAAGAGAAAATTTAATCTTATGTAGTAACAACACATCTCTCTTTGTATTCATTATCCATTAGTTTTAGGTAAAAAAATCATATGATATACATAAGCTTAGAGCATTAAGTTTGGTATTATATATATTGTTAGATCTCTTTACTCACTAACAACTAATTAAGTGAAATTTCTAGTGATATTAAAGTAAACTCATTGACATTCATCTCTAGACACTCATAGACGTCTGATATAAAAGATAAGTTAACAGGAAATAAGGAAGGAAAGATTTTTCATCAAATATAAAAGAAATGAATGTCTGGGTCATACAAATTAAAATCAATTAAGGTATTATTTGTTTCAACTCTATTTACCATCAAGTTAGATTTAGTAACTAAGGAAGTTGAAGTTAAAAGCAGTAAAACAAATGAAATTAAGTTTGAGTAAGTTGTATGACGAAGATTTATACATAAAGATTAATATGATATTAATATGTAAAGAACTTTACGAATTGAAATGTTTAGAAGTTGAAACCTAAATCAATCTCTTTTTTTGTTGGAAAATTACCTAATCAAATCAATCCCTTTAATCACTGTAACTTCAAATTTCCTTTGTTTGTTTGAACATTTTTACGAGGTAAATTAAATTTTATGATTTATAATAAAATATAAGATTTACAATAAAAAAATAATGATATTAGTTTAATTTTATAAATAATAAAAAATATAAAAATTATTTAATAAATATATCATAAAATATTATAATATACATAATATTAAAATATAAAGACAAATACGAGCGATGAATGTGTTTGTGTTTGGTCAAGTGGAGATATGCCATTTATAGCATACGTCAAGTCATGAACAGATGCAACCTCGTCGTCTTCCAAAGGCGGCCCCTTTTCTCTTGTTCTTTCCCTTTCTGCCGTGGGACCGACACCACCCTTCACATCTCAAGCTCTGCAAAACTCCGAACCCACCAGTGAGGAGGAGGAGGAGGAGGAGGAGGAGCCGTCCCTGCAATTTACCACACGCGCACACACCAAGCACACAGTTGGGTGCAGGCTAATTGCTCCGGCGAGAAGAAACCCAGAAGGGATTGATAGTGGACCCGATCGATCGGGGTGTGCACGACGTACGCGCGTGCTGGTGGTTGAGAGGAGGAGGAGGAGGTGAAGGTGGCGGTGAGCCAAGGACGGCGACGAGTGTTGGGTTGGGTTTGTGGGTGCTGCACTGCTACTGCTACTGCTGCTACAGCAGCAGCAAAGAATGGTGGTGTAGCAGAGTAGGGGCAGGTACGTACAGGATTGTACAGTGCGCGGTGCGTGGGCGTGCGGGGACTCGCCGTGTCGGCCGGCCGGGAAACCGAGGCGCCGGTCAGCGGCAACAGTCGCTCGCGGCAGTACGGCCGGCACCTACTCCAGTGGTGAACGTGCCCTTTTTCTTTTCTTTTCTTTTTTTGGTTTTTGCAAGTAGGTATGTTTGATTAAATTAAATTAAATCTATATAATTATAAATTCACAGAACTTATTTTTAATTTTTAAAAATACTACATATATTTTTAAAAAAATTTATTTTTTCCACTCTCGAGTAAAGAAAAAAAAACTCCTTAAAAGATACCAAAGATGTGTTTGATTGGGTGTTTTAATATATTGAATTGAATTTTATGATTTTATAGAAATTATATAATTTATGATAAAAAATAATGATAATATTTTAAAAAAATTGTAATAAATAATGAATAAAATAAGTAAAAAGATAATATATAGTATTTATTATAATAATGTGATGATAATATTTAAAAAAAATTATGATGAATAATAAATAAAACATGTAATAAAATAATAAATAATATTTATTATATTAATGTGATAATATATTTTAAAAAAAATTATGATAATATTTTTTTAAAAGTTGTCATGATTGAATAATAAAAAGAATTTTATAAAATACTATAGATGTAATTAATTTGGTGCCACCACATTAACTGATTCATCTGGCAGAGGCTGCTCTTACTAGATCTGAAAGTCATGTCTTCACAACCCCCCCTTCCTCCTCTCCTGCTTCTCAAATTTAAGGTACTCGTGTGTAACCTTCTCCTTCTCTCTCTCTCTCTCTCTCTCTCTATATATATATATATATATCTATGTATCTATCTATCTATCTCTTCTGCTTGTCTTCTTCTTATGGGCTTCATGTGACGATCATAAGGCAGGCAGGGGGGGGCCGCCTCTGATTCAGTAAGTCTCTTTTATTATTTGATGTCGGCCTGCATGTGTGGTTGAAAATTTGCTGGGTATACCTCCAACAAGTGCGCGCTTTCTGGGTTGGTGGTGTTGGGGAGGGGGAAAGACCACCATGTGACCCATCGCCCTCACAACATATAACAAAATGGGTGCCTTCAATAATTGATCGGTTGATTACAGCAATGGTACTCTTGATTCCTTTTGACATTCACCTCTCAGTGAACGTAGAAATTAAAACACCTACTTAAAACTTCTACCACCACAACAAAATCCAATATACACCTGCACATCTGCATGCTCTGTTAAAGTTCATCTTAAAATCAATTAACAGTAACAAAAATGAAAATACAAGTATATTAAACTCAGGTTCACCATACCGATTTTCAGTGTAGGATTAAATATTCTAGAACTCCTTTGTAGTTGTAGCACCTTCTTTTATCCTGTAAATGTCTTAGGAACAACAAGCACGAATAAAACCTAAATATAATGTTAAAGTTCATATTAAATATAATTGATAATGAAAGAACATGAGTACAAGTGTATTAATTAGTATAGATTCACTGCATCAATTTTCATTGTGAGATCAAATATTTTCAACACATGTGATGTGATCTAAAGAGAGAGATGGACATCACTCATACATTACATTCAAAGTCATCATTGAATGCCTACAAAATTCCTTGAGATTTTTTGTTGTTGCATGGTATAAACTTGTGAATATAATATCGTATTAAATATCTTTAAGAAATAAAACTATATCTAAGATTGCATACACTTCTCATGATCACTTATACGGGTATTATATCTAAAGCTTTTAAGCTTTAAGGACATACTAGATAACATTGAGGACTTGCTTGGATCAAACAAAGTACTACTGTATATTTTTGAATACAAGATTTTGAATATTTTTTCCTTACATATTGGTGATGTTTAGTTGAAAAATGCAGAAAGGAGGGGAAAAGAGGAGCAAAAGAAGGATGAGTACAACTTTTTCTCAAATAATATTTTCAGCCTCAAAACATAGCTTTATGTACAATCAAACACCTTATATTCATTCATAACTGGTTGGACCATCAACAACTAGAATAAATACAAGAACACTTGTAGCAAAGTAATTAATTGCATAGGCCAGTAAGCTAATGCATATCTCACATACAGTTGAATCAATTTAGTTTTTTTCTTCTGATAATGGCAAATGATTTTATTTATGTTTGAATCTAAAACTTCATCTTTTTTGAATGATCAGAAATGGGATAGAACAGTGACAAAGGAAAACACCTCAATTATAAAAAATGTTCCTTCTTGAATGAATAGCATAGGTTAATTATCAGGTTGGTGTCAATGATCTCTGCATCCACTCCATCATTTTCATCTGCCAGTAGCTTGCACATGCTATGTATTAATCTGAATGCTTTTGTCCTTTTTTTAAGATTTTCTGCCTCTGAGGGTACATAATGGAGTGTTTCTTTAAGATATGATAGAGACTCCAACAATTGGGGTAAAATATGCATTGAGCACATGAACCAGAAACTCCAACAATTGGGTGCACTAATATAGAAAATTAAATATACACACAAAAAGAAAAAATATAGACCAATTAAAGAACTATTAATTGTTTAAACTGATTTGGTTTAGAACCACATTACTGTGGCAAGATTTTCTTTTCAATAGACCTCCTATAGCTGCTGTATTTACAAAAAAAGTGAAAAATAAAACTACCACATGCAATGGAAATACCTAAAATAAAAAATCAGGAAAAAACCAGGGAAAAGTTTTAAAATAGAAAAAAGAATAAAAATGAAAATCATGGTGAAGATTCAAAGTATAGCAAGAATTGTAACATCTCCAATGAATTTTTTGGTCTGTTATTGCATATACACACATGGGTAATGTTTTCTGATATTGATAGTGTTTTACCTAGATTTTAGTCAGAAGATTCTTTTCTTTTAGACCTTACAAGGGGACCAATCACACTTGCTGTTGCTGACACCCACATCCCCACATTAAAAAGCTTTGATCATGTACAGACGGTAAGGAGCAAACTCTTATACATGTCACAATTCGAATTGTACATTGAACAATGATTGATGGCAAATGCATATGTGCAAAGAGTAAAGGACATATGTGATTAGGTGAACATCAAGCATAAACATGTAATTCACTACAACCTTTAGGGTTATATATTAGAAAGGAAAGAATTTTTAGGGCTATATATTTCCTTGTATTTAAATTTTTATTGTTTATATTTCTTCAAACATTTTCACTGGTTTTCTTCATTCTTGAAATTTCTCTATTGAACTCATATTTCTCAAATTACACTGTAGAATTATTAGTGGTGTCACCACGGAATTTCCCAGTTGGCACCTCTTTTCAAATTATTTTAATTTTAAATTTAAAATATATTTATATAATTATTTAATTTATCCTATAATTTAGTATGTATTAAATTTTCAATTTAATTTGAGTAATTTTCATTATTATTTTTTAATTTGAAAAATCAACAGTTAAAATTTAGTAAAAATTGGTGGATTTTAGGACCTTTTAATAAAAGATCAATGCTTATTTAACTTAAGTAGACAGTTTTATCATATATCTATAGCCATCTGATAATAAAATCCATACGATTAATTTCATCTCCCTATGCGCTCACAGGGAGAAATAAAGATGAGACTAGGAAAACCATCAACGTCACCTATAAGAAATTTGCTCTCCATATTTTTTGTACATGTTCTATAGTTTTAAATGCACAGAGCATGAATTGGAATGGCCTACATGTAAGACCCTAAAAATCAGCAACAAATGAAGCCATTTTTCTCAGGACAATCATGATCAGACCAGACAACACACACATCCATGATTGGTGCAGTCAGTAGTAAATCACAATTATTGTGCACCATGCAGTGCTGCCACACACATGGAAGCTGGAGGACAACTGATAGAAGATATTCCACAATTGCCATTTTTCTAATGGCAGAAAGCAGAAAAGAAAAGGTTGCCAACAAAAGAAGTTACCATTAAGTGCCAATCAACCTCTTCTAATGGAGAAAGATGGCGGTTCTCAGGTTAATGAGGCTACTAATTAGATTCTGGTCAAAGTAGCAGCACTAGGAAAACAGCACACCAGCATGGATTCATACTTATGCCCAGCACAAAAGTTGATAGGGAGGTCAATGATACAAATCAAACCTCCATTCAGTATTATTTTTTTGAAGCCCCAAGATTAATAAAAGTTTTGATGACATGTTATGACTACCGACTTCACAAAAATGATATAAATCAAGCAGAGATAATATTTTCTGAAATGGGTAATAGACCAGTACTTGTTCTTGGTCAAGACTTCAACACTCGAAGATATAAGAAAACCAAGTTGCTATGGTTAAGCTAAACTGCTACTCACATTCCTGGCTTCGTACAATTTTTTTATGGCTTAAGCGAATTTCACTAGATTTCGAAATGAATCATTTTAGAACCTAAAATTTCATTTTGTAATACTTAACTTCTTTTAATACATCAACACCGCATATGCTATTCATTTTGTAAGTCACAGATAACGTAATTTATATTTAAGTGTTATAAAAAATCTTTGAATACTAAAGTGATTCACTTTAAAGTTCATCAAGTGATAATCTCATAAAATACAAGTGATTCATTTTAATAATTACCTTTTTTACGAAGCTACCTTTATACCCTTACACCTAAGATTACTTTAAAAATCCTTATTATCAAACATAAATACATAGAAAAAATAGTTTTATGAACTCCAATATTAGAATCATCGAATTTTTAATTAAATTAATCAAACTACCAATTTACTTCAAGGTCCTCAAAATCTTCACATTTATTAAATTTCAATGGTTAAATTGTTAACTCAAAACACAACGAAAACTTTAACATGGTAGAATATATTATAATTTAACAATGTAATTAAATTTGATATTTAAACTAAAAATTTAAATATAATGAATACCTACAAGAAAAATTCCAAGTTCTCTGGCTGAAATTAGATCAGGTTGTTCATTAAAAAGTGTCACCTTCCCGTCAATAGAAGAGAAGACCACTTTTTTTGGCCAAACTCTTGATTTTTCTTCTTTAAATAATACTACTGCATCAGGAAATTAGAAGGAATTGCTTCTGGCTGTACTTCCGTCAACTTGAACAAAACTAAACAGAACAATCGTTATTAGAAAATGATTTTTTCTGTGCAAGGAAACTTTCCTATATGGGTCTACTATGCTGGTCATATTTGTCCTCAGATATCCTTCATTCAAACTGAAGCATGGCTAATGGCAAGGACCTTGTTCTATTCATAAGTTTTCCATACAGGTCTACCATCTTGATCATAATTGTCTACAAATATTCTCCATTCAAACAGAACTTTTCACTACAAAATAGCAATAAAGATGACTCTCACATATGCTGGAAGCCAAGGAGCAATGTTTACAGCTGAAAAGCCCCCACACGCATCAACTCAGATTTGATAATTAGCTACTCTTGTGGACTTGCAATCAATAAAATCTGAAAGAACGACATAAATAAAAGGCGTCTTGTTAAAATGTTTTAGGAAAAAAAGGCTCTTGCTTGTATATCAACAGTATTTACAGAGTGAAATCTCACTTTGATGGCAACATTTGAGAGGTATACCTTATCAGTGAATTGGCGAAAAGACTGTGATTCCTCGGCTTTGTCAAGTGCCTACAAACCAACAAACCACCAAATCATCATATGCATTTGCACGGACATGTTACATGAAATCCATTTTCAGAATGATTAACATTGTAACTTACACCCAGTGGGTCATTGGAACAATCAATCTCATGAATAATTTTTCGAAGGCGTTCATCCTTTAATTCATCTCTAATTTCACTACAATTGACTGCATCAAAAGAATTGCAAGAATAAGTTCTTTTAATATATTCATTCGACCAAAATATCATGAGTATTTAACATAAAAAAGACAAGATGTACATGTATATTTCTCTTCAAAGAAAACCCGAGCAGAGAATAAACACAAAACATGGGATTCATGTTGGATGCCAATCCGAAAGCACTGCAATACGTGAGTTATCAGGGTTACAAAAAGATGAGGCACTCTCACAAGGACGATTTTTTTAATCTAGTCAAAATCCTAAAATAAACATTCATATGCCTTCCATTAGATATATGTTGCCCTACATGTTGCCTTCCTACCTGATACAAGTGTTCACAACATCATTGCCCACACTTCTAAACCAGATGTGTGGATTTCTATACTTGGATAACAAGCTACGTATGTTGGATATCTATACTTCAGCTTGAAGGAGAGTGTTAAAATATTTAGTTGAATATTCTTGTAATTAAGGGTGTTTTATATAAATAGGCGCTTTGGTGTCCATATAACCTTGTAATCTCTTTCCATTCAATACTCTTCTTATAGACTCTCTTTCCACCAACTCTAACTAGACATAGGACTTTAACAATGATCAATCATTATTATCATACACAAATTTCCTTAAGTATAGAAAATTAAAAAGGTTTCACTCCTATGTACAGCCATAAACATCAATAAACATCATGGTTTCCTTGACTATTAGGACCTTCATACTTAACATATTTTACCTTGAAAACAATTTTGACACTACAGAATATCAGATTAAAGAAATGTAAACTACAGCAGGGAATAGTGGAATACAAACCTATAGACTGAAATGTCTCCATTTGAAGAATTGAGGCTTGTTCATCAACTTTAATTGCTCTTTGTGGAATGAAGGTAACTGTGAAAACAAGCATATTTAGATGAAGAATACAAGCTGAATTTCTTTTCAAGAAGGGTAAAATATTGTCTTATTATATAAGAGTAACTAAGATCTCAAGCACCGTTAAACAACCAAGAAAAAACCCATTACAACCCAACACAAATCACAATAGGTACACCCATCGTTTCTGAAATTCCCCAATGTTAAACAGAACACCCTCCAGTGACAAAGTTCTATTAGAAAAAATAGGGTTGTTCCTTTCTAGCCAAATTTCCCAGCAGACAGCATGGACCATCTGTAGCAGTTGATGCTGGATCTGTGACAGCTTGCCATTCAAGAAAGGAAACATACATTGCAGCAGCCCCCTTGTAGAAGACACAGTCACCCCTCCTCACACCTACGAATATGTAACTTCCATCCATAGCCAAGATGGAGCCTGACGTCCAAAAAATAAGTGGTTGGTCTGCTCTTGGTCCTTGCAACATAAAGAGCAGGTCCAGAGCATTATGAGCCCATTTTGATCTGTAGCATTTAGTCACCAGCCACCATTAGTCAAAAGCCACATAAACACACGGAATCTTTAATGGGGTTATACTTTTCCACACCAGTTTGAAGAGAGGCTAGCAATCTGCAGACTTGCAAAGCACCTTATAGCATCCATTCACCAAGAATCAACACCCTGTCACTGATCCCCATGAAGGAATGTCAGAGTTGAGATGCAATGAAGACAGCTTCTCTAGAAGGTCCAGTAGCCCTGCTACAGCATCAA
This sequence comes from Amphibolis antarctica, assembly GCA_024699675.1. NCBI lineage: Eukaryota > Viridiplantae > Streptophyta > Magnoliopsida > Alismatales > Cymodoceaceae > Amphibolis > Amphibolis antarctica. Next base: position 9,587 of record JAMKPZ010000170.1, read on the forward strand.
GCTCTTCATTCCACAAGTTTCTTCTAAAGATTCCAAAACACTGATGTCCCCTCCCAGAGATTCTGTTATCTACGACACTACTCCAGGGATCCATTCCCAGTGAGCAAATTGATGGATAAAGTTCACCCACACACCATTTTCCAGCCATTTGTCATGCCAAAAGAAAGCACAATCGCCTTTGCACACATTGCAGTAGGACTCCATAAAGTTCTGATTCACAAGCAGAGCTTTCCAGGAATGAGAATCACAGGAACTAGAATTAATTGGACCTCTATGGCCAGAAAGACACCCGTATTTACTGTGAAGTATAGCACTCCATAGGCCTACTTTATCATCAAACAAGTGTCACTACCACTTGCATAACAGAGCAAGTATTGAAGTCTTGTATTCTGCAGATCCCCAAACCTCCTTGATGCAACAGCTGCCAGACCTGTTCCCAGTTTATCAAATGAACACTTGAGGTTTTATGTCCTTGCCATAGAGAACCTCTGCATCTCTCCCCTTGCCTCATATGCCACCCACACTAAGGCATTTTCCGTTTTACCAGCTAGTCTTCTATCCACCTCATCAATCAAAAACCTCCAGTCTGCAACTCTAGGCTTTGTGTAGTGCACTGTTAAGCCTAGATATTTTAGAGGGAACCTTTCAATCTTGCAATGGAGGATATTGAGAATCAATTAATGAGATCTGTTGACAAACTGACCCCCACCACAGAACTTTTGTTAAAATTCACATTCAATCCCAAGATCATTTGGAAGCATCTGAGAAGGAATTTAATTATGCTTGCCTGCCCCAACAACAGACCAACGAACAATAATGTTTCATGGCATATTGAAGAATGGAGAGAGGGAGGCTTGATGCACCAATGTGCCTGCAATCAAGCCAGGATTCCTCATTTGCGCGGTCCAGCATAAAGGAAAGTACATTTATAGACAGGTTAAGGAGCAGCAGAGACAACAAATCACCCTAACTCTCCTATGTAATGGAAATCTAACAGGAGCCCTACCATTAAGAAGCATAGAAGCAGTAGCTGATGATATGATGTTTCTGATCCAGCCAATCCAATTATTTGTAAAGTTATAAGCCTGAAGAGACAAAAATGTGAAATTACAATTCACTCTGTCAAAAGCCTTTGCAAAGTCGATTTTAACCAACAGTCTTGGCAATTTTTTCATATGATAATCAGCCACAGCCTCCTGCACAGCAATAAAACAGTCATGAAGGCCTCTTCCTGATAAAAACACTGATTGAGAATGATGAATCAATCTCTCCACAACTCATAAAAGTCTATTGCAAAACACCTTTGTTACAATGATGAGAAAGGTTTGGAGTAGGGAAATAGGTATGAAGTCAATCTACTCTCTGGGCCATGCACCGTAGGGATCAAGAAAATAAAAGTGTTGTTTATAACATTACATTCTGTATTGCCGTCCCAAAAATCCTTCATTAAGTCTTCCAAATCAGCCTTGACAGTGTTGTAAAAATTCTTATGGAAACTAAAAGGAATTCCATCTGGACAAGGGGCTTTATACCCCATATTGCTACCTTAGGAGTTGCTCCCAATCAGTAGGTGATGGTAGAAAGTTCAGCTTCCAACAGGAACAACAAGAAGATGGAGGGGAGAAGCTATTCTTGAAATAATAGTGACAGCTACCTGCAACCGAATATCTTCACAGCAGTGGTCATTCACCTAGATATTGGAGATTCTGTTAATTCTCCTACACTTTGGTGCACACTAATGGAAGAAATGTATGTTGTTGTCATCCTCAAGCCACAACTCCTGTGAATGCGATCTCCAAAGCATTTCCTCTTCCAGCCATGCACCAATATCAAGATTAGCTTGCAATCTCAGTTCTTTCTTCTTCTGATAGTCCAGATATCATCTCTATGACAGCAATGATACCCAAGAATCTGTCCTCTTGCCTTTGGGCCCTGGTTCTGTCCACCTTCCACTTCATTGTCTCTTGCTTGACTAATTTTAATTTAGTAGCTAATCTCTTGACAGCATTTCCTGACTACATTGACCACATTCTCTGAACCAGGTCTTGAAATGATTTGTTCTTAAGCCATAGTACATCCAGTTTCTAAAACAGAGACCACAGTGTTGAGCAATAAAGTTATGTGATCTGAGCATGGACGAGACAAACAATGCACTAGCCTGAAGATGAGCACAACCACCCATAACTAGTATCCTGTCAAGCTTCAACATGCAAAGAGAGCTGTCATTGAGCCTCAAGTTGACTTTTCTTCAGGACCCTGGATCCCATTAAGTTAACCCATCATACATCATGGATGTCCCCACTTCTGCCTAATCAAAGGGAGGACTTTGAGTAAAGATGGTCTATCACTATAATTTTTGTGACCATAAACATTAGAGAGTTCCCACACAGACCCAGAGTCCATAGTCTGAAAACCACATTTACCAGAAAATCCCCACACCAGCTACAATCAGTTCAAACAACAAACTCTCCCAGATGGCCAAGATCCACCCATAGCCCCCATTGCAGCTTTATGCAGGAACCGATCAAGCTTGGCATTACCTATGTTTTGGGAAAGTGCGGCTCAATTATCTGTTTCTTAGACTCCTGCAGACATACTATGCAGATGCCCTTCTCTCTAAGCAAATCACCAATGAGTTTTTGTTCCCCCATCATTGCAGCCCCTAATGTTCCAAGTTTTAAGTTTCATTTCACAACTTGAAAAAATATCATATCAACTTCCTCAATTCATTTTCCCCATACCTTTTTGAAAACCTTCACCTGATTTGCCAAGCCAATACCTATTGAGCCAGCTGTTCTTATGACTTTGTCAACCCAACCTTCTGGGAAGTCACCATCTCCAAGAAGAAAGGGGTACAATGGAGAATAAATCTCCAAAGAGGATGGCAGGTTGACTAAAGACACAGATCTATCATCACCCATTGGTTGAAGGTCAATGCCAGAGTGATTGCCCCTTACAAGTGGACTACAAACTAACATTGGCTTCCACAACTTCTACTCCAAGCATTGGATTGATAGGACCTTGAGCAGAGTCTTTTGAGCAAAGGCCCTTCCTACCTGATCAAAGCTTCCTCACCTTAGAGGGCCATCTGGACTAGGCCACTCAAAAATACCTCTCTCAAGGGCTTAGTTGGGTTGACACCAACTAGACTATAGGTTCCATCCTAACTAGATGCTGAACTAGAACTTGAGGCTCCACCCTTGGGCTTATTAGGCTTGGTCTTACATGTTCTAGGATTCAACATCTTTGGGTTGGATGCTTGAGGAAACAAACCCTACCAATTGATGCCAAATTAGTATTCAGTTTCTTTCTTAGCAGTTTCCATAGGTGGAATGGGTGTGGAGAAGAGTCAATAGGAGAGTTAGTAACCCTATCAATAACGACATTCTCAATTCAACTCCATAAATTTTCCTGATCTTCCTCTATGAATTCCTCATCATTATCAAATTTTGATAAATTTCCCAGATAAGGAAGATTCAAAAATTTTCCATTCTCAACTTCATGAATTTCCCCTTCTACCCTCTTCTCCCTAATAGACTAGACCTCTCCTGATAACTACTTCTCCACCATGTCTTTTGTCAATGATGAGGATTGACAAGAATAAGTACTAAATGGTTTCAAACTCCTTGGACATGTGCTCTAAATCCTCTCAATAGGCTTAATCCTCCCTTTCAAAATCTACCCAAGTTCTCTTCTAACCAACATCCGTCAACCTATCAACCTCCAAGACATTTCAATCCAATACACTACGTTTCCTTGAGGTAACTTGGCATTCAACAAGAGACAACAGAGGCCCACTTTAAGCTCCATCAAAACTATTGCCACCTCTATATCTTCGTAGTACACCAATGCACCCTTGCAAGATGTCTAAAGGAATTCACAATAGACTGAAATGTTGAGATGTCTAAAGGTTCAATCGAATACCAAGTAAATGCACCTGAATTCAAGAGTCAAATGGAGCATATCATGCTAATGTCCTCTATTGCCATTCTTCCCAAATAACAGACAACCCATTAATTGACTCTCTCTTCCAACAGTAGGTCATCTTGCCACACTGAATTAGGGAAAAATATGATAAATGCCCCACTAAACAGCCTCCTCATCCACTATTGAAGGCTAACACCCCCCCACCCCCCTTGTCAATTCAACCAATTGATCAGAAGGCTCTGGTCTTCTACCCAATCATTACAGATAAGAGTTCTACACAAGGCCACTGCTTGATCATGAAGTTCTAGTGACCAGCCAACTTCAGTGACAAGACCATCCTCTACCTATCCAAGGGTGACTGAATTCCTCCCTCCAATTATGATTAAAGGAAAAGATCAAATAACCTTTAATGTATAGCTACACCCATTATTCCTTAAGCCTCAACAGTGCTTGCAAACTACTGAATTTCTACACTCCACTGCCTTATGTCCACTATATGCACTAGTCCTTCCACCACCACTTCCTAAGGAGTCAACGAAAGACATCATGAGCCACATCAAACTTCCACAACCTCAGGGTCCCTTCTACACCTTCTCCCCACCTCCAACTCACTACATGCCAACCATTTTCCTCTCAATCCTTTGGACCTTTGTAACTACCAACATTGTTTCCCTGAAACCACTCCCTCCAAGAAACCCCACAGAAAACTACAAATCAAGATGAAGGGTGGGTGCTCCTAAGAGCTCCGCCATGCACCACTCAACGAGAGTTGAAAGGATCCCTACTCACCTCCTCAAAATTGCCATTTGCATCTCCATTTCAGTGACTAGCCATTATAAACTATTTTCTATCAACTTTCCACACTTCCAATCAACCTACCAATCAAGCTATCAAAACTAGTTCACGCACATTCACCCATAGCCAATAAAAACTACATAAATAAACCATAAATGAGAAACTTGTTAGAAAAATTCCACATCAGTAAGAGTAGAGACAAGATTACCAATTAGTTTTAAATTGAAATTTCAAAAGAAAGAAAGTCTTTGAATCCATGTTCCACCATTTAGTGTTGACAAAAAGGGGACCTCAACAGCAGGATCTTTCTAAGGACATCTAACTGTTTAGCAAGAACCTGTTTATGTAATTATATTCAGAATCTTGTTACAAAGTACAACTAACAAAGGAGCTGTATATGCATATATGCTTTTCTATTTAAGAAATTATACGAACAATGTGCTTATCTAAACAAAAAAATTAATCAAATATGTTAAAATAGATAGATTTCAGTTGTGGATATTACAACAATTCAACTTAATATACTAACATTAAATTGGCAATGATCACCAGTATGTTCACTTAATATGTTTATTTACCTGGAAATCAAATGCTTAGTAGCATTTTCCATTGATTTTAAAAAAGAAAAGAGAGAGATATAAATAGTCAGACAAAGATATTGGAAATGAGAATAAACAATGTCAACAAAATTTCTTCTGATAATGCTTGCCTGATTTTTCTTCAACAGGTAAAGATTTTTGGCATGGAATTTCTGCAGAAACCAAGTAACTTTAGTAGGCAAGAGAAGGTACAGGTAAAGTGAATAGAAGCATAGTACAGAATCAAGAAAAAATTAAATATGGAAAACTTAAAAGAAACACACAATTTAATAGTCTAATCCATGTACCTTGCAACAGGACTCAAAATAATTCATAAAACTTTTTGGAGTTGTTTTATCTAATTTATGATTGAAAACAATTACAACATACATAAATTGTGTGTAACCTTTACAATGCATTGTTCAGATGCAATTAACCACAGAACAGGTTGCACCATTAAATACAGGCGCATTCACATGTGCCTAGACACTTGACAAAAAGCTTGACAAGTTGTACAACAGACAATTAGAAACAAAAGTTAAATCACATACACACGTTAAATTCCTGGTATTCTGGGAAAAGTTCAGATGATGCTTTCCTCAAGGCCAATACCATGAGTAACAAAATAAAGTACAAGGGAAACAAAACACAATCACAGCAAGGGATCAGTTCGTGTGGTTAAAGTCAAAGATATAACCATCAAGAAATTTTCATTAACTTCGCCTGCTCTCTTCACAACTTTCACAGCTAATCACACCTTCACCGTTGAATCTTTTGCATTTTTTTTCTTTATTTCTCAATAAAAACTTCACTTGCTCCAGAACACTTGCTTTAGTATTTTATCATATCAAACACAAAACTCAAAGACAACGGCAATCAAGACCACGAAAAAGTCAAAGACATAAAAAGGCACATACCCTTGTGCTTCTTGAAGCAGGCCAACGAACAACTGCACATACACCGGGAACATCATCTTAGTAAATCAATTCAAGAACCTTTTCTTGTTCTACAAAGCATGTACAATCCCATCACCCTTACACAAAGCACACTCCTGGCTACCTGTTCGAACTTGTTCGTACAAGTCCTGAACAGTTCCTGATAACACTAATTCCTAGAAATACAATCACCATTATCCAACAGAATCACAAAGAGTGTGCACAGAGGGTAATAAGTAATAACTCTTTGGGGAGCTGAACGTATCCCGATCAAAAGAGGGTACACACGGAAAGGGAATCGAGTGCGGGTCTAAGTAAGCTTACTACGGGAGGAGGCAGCAAGGGCACTTGTACTTGGACAGTGCGTCCCTACAGATCTCACACTGTTTCACCGGCCCCATGCGCGCGTCGTCGTCTGCGGCTCGCGAACTGCGGCGGCGTATCCGGAGAGGGAAATCCGAAGGCGCGGCCTCAACCCGACTTCTGCACCGCTTGCAAAATAAGAATTTTAAACCCTAAATCTTATGTTAACGTTTTTTTAAACCCTAAATTTTATACCCTATTTTCACTACAGTAACAAATAAATCCTTAAAATTTTGTCAAAAATAAATAAAAATCATTAAAAAAAATTTGTATAGTACGAAAAATGGTAAAAAAAAATATAAAAAAAAATAAATCAATTTTTTCGTATTTTTTATACTTTTCAAAAACACAAACTTCCAAATATAAAAGATATTTATAGGAATTTTTCTATAAATACAAACGTATATTGGTTTCTCTAATTGAAAAGTTCAGATTTAAAAATTGAAAGTAAGGGGAGAGGGCTTGGAAAATCAGGAAAATGAAAATTGGAAAGAAAAAAAAGGATTTTATGGTGTTTGCATTGTTTAAGAAAATAAAGAAAAACATGAAAATGTATAAAAGGATTCATTTCCCCCATTTGTGAACCTCCACCCTTCAAGATCAACAAAACGCTCTTGCAGAAACATTTGTGCGTCTGTCATCTATCCTTCAACATGTAAAAAGTAACTCGTAAGAATCCTCACCTCGCACATCTGTCTCCCCTTATGCACATTCGTCTTCTATTAGTAGTGGAAACTCACCCCCCCCATCCAATCTTGCCCTGCCTACGTCATTCCCGTCAAATCTTTGTCATGCATCACTACCCTCCATTGGGTATTCACACATCTTCTTTAGGTATGTACAATATGATCGAGATTCCTTCCTATGAAAGGAGTTTAGACAATAATATTAATCATAAATAGCTACTAATTAATGATGGATCCAAAAGACGCATTTGAAAACCATAGCATGCAATAACATGCCTAACGTGCGTGGGTGCATGACCACAATCCCATAGGATGTTCACAAATTGCTCTTTGTTGCTCCTAAAATCACTCTTACTCTCATTGTAATAATGATGTGAAAGTTTCCTAATATATTATTTTCATAATTTTTTCATCATGTTCTCTAATCACATTATATTATTTCATTTATTAAAATAATTACAAAAGTAGATCATGTTGTATTGGCATGTATGTTAGAAGTTAGAGATGTCAATGGACTAAGACGGCTTGAATTTTTGGTAGGCCCAACGTTATTCATATCAATTCAGACTATGCCTGGTTTTTCAATTGGCAGCCTAGGTATGACCCATTTAGGATCATATCATGTTGTGTCAGATTTTACCTAACACGGTTCAAACTTTAATTGTTTTTTATTTTATTAAAAATTAATATAACATTAATATAATTTATAAATACTAAAAACTAGTTAAAAATGATATTCAAACTTACAATCATATATCACCTATTAACAAATTCAAATTATATACAATATATACAACTTAATAAAAGTACGTTAAAATAAATACAAAGTTTTAAAAAATTATAAATTTATTTTCATGTTGTGTCATACCAGTCCACTTGCAAAAAATGGGTCAAGTCATATCAACACAAAAACATAAAAATATGATTCATGCACAACCTGTCAAACCATGTTGTGCTAATCAACGACAAGTTTGATCATACTGAACTATGTTGGCCTTGTTCAACACAACTCAATTGACAATTTTATCAAAATTAGGTCATGTTATACTCACACAAACCCACAAGACCTCAATCCAAACACAGCTTACCAAACCATGTTGTGTTGTTGATCAACACAATCAAATTATGTTGAGCCATGTTGACACGATTGGTCCTAGTTCAATTGAAGTGCTAGTTACAAATATGTAATTTTTTACCTTTTTTTTAACCAAAAAATATAAATATTGACCTCTAACAATAATTTATCATACATATTAATAATAAATGATTAAAATTTAATTTTAATTATTATTATATTTTTAATAATATAATATTATTATGTATCATTTCTGAATTTAATTTTTTATCATTTCTTATTTTCATTTCTACTACATGTAATGTGATTTTCTGCATTATTCATAAGCTTAAAGAGGACGAGGTAGGCCCTATAAAAATCTAAGTAAACTGATTAGTGTAAATGAACCTTTAAACCCAAGGAGAAGTTACTACTTAATATAATGAAGGCTAAACTATGAAAACATATATAATATATGTTTACATGTAACCAGAGAGTCCAAAATAATCTTTCTAAGTACAAATGAGAGATGAGTTAAGTACCTTATACGCCCAACTTATTAGTCTCTCAAGTGATCTAATAGATACTAATTTATATCATACATTTGTACATTCTAAATGTAAAATATGTAAAGTAAGATTTTAAGCCTATTGAACCTAAGAAGAATGAAGTTAAAGAAGCTTAAGGAAAAAGTTATAAACATTTTCACACCTATATAATGGGTTGAAAATAAGCTTAGTTTACATGAAGTTATAAACTAAGTCTAATATTAAAAGAGAGTTATACATTTGTAATTTTAAATTAGAGTTTTTTCTAAATAGAAGTTTGCATAATTTCAATGAAATGAACTCCAAACGAAACTTCAATTAAAGTTAAAAAAATACAACATTTACAGAGAATTGAAGTCCATTTGTTTTCTTAATTTCAATTTCAACTATAACTCTACACAAATATTCATATGTTATCATCGTACAAATTCCTATATATAAATTCTTACCTTATAATTTATTATATGATTTTAACATTATTTGCAAAATTACTCTAACTTCAACTTTTCACAGTTATTAAAATTAAAACTAAAGTTGAAACTAGATAAAATACTTAAAATTGTTAGAACTTCAAACAAAACTCATACATAGTCCTTATTTGTTTATGAATTAGTTACTATGTACATTCATTTTTTTACAATATATCGCAATATTCTAAGTAACAATTATCAAACAACTTTAACATTTTATATAAAAAATTATATCAAAACACTTATATTATAAATCGTATCTTTTTTAAAATAATATAAGTTTTACCTTACTTTTACTGCTTAAATAAACACATCCATAACAACTAAGCTTTGATCCAACTTAGTACTACGGCCATGTTTGTGTGGACATTTATTATTACATAATTACATTTTTCATTATACATTATAATATTCTTAGTATCATTTATTAAACAACTTTTACATTTTTTACTATTATTAGATGCAATAACTCTTAAAAAATACTATCGACTCAAAAAAATATCATCATCACATTAATATAATAAATAATATTCATTATTCTATTATATATTTTATTCATAATTTTCAAAAAAATATTATCATACATTATTATAATAAATACTATATATTATCCTTTTACTTATTTTATTCATTATTTATTACAATTTTTTTAAATACTATTTTTTTTTACAGTAAATCATATAATTTCTTGAAAAAGATAAAACTCAACTTAACTACATTTGTTCGTATATTTTGACACTATATAACTATATTTTTTACTATATACTGTAACATTATATAATATATTTATCAAATAATTTTTATATTTTTTATTATTTATAAAATTAAATTAATAACATTATTTTTTATCATAAATCATATATTTTATCGTAGTAAAAATAAATTCATATCACAGAAACGTGCATATAAATGAAGTAAAATAAAAAAAAACGCTCACCCAAACGCTACCTTAAAAAGGCCGTCGCCGGTTGCACGAAGAGACAGGAAGCATCTGATGATTCCGATCTTCCGATTTCTGTCGATCGTGTTCTTCGCTTCGCAGGCGATTGGGGCAACCCTGGCAGTGTTCGATCTCCTCGATCTGTTTCCACGAACCTCTGATTCAGATCTGCATCCGATCCGCTGGAACTCGAAGGCAAGTCGGCTGGTTTTAATTTGTTTTGTTTTGATTCCATCACGCATCCAATCGTGAATTTTACGTACCTGTGAAAACAGAAAATTTGCGCGTGCTACGTTATATCGGGTTGAAATGGACCAGAAGGGAACGAGCGATGATGATACCTGGAGGTGGGTACTGGGGTTGTTCTATATACTTGCTGTTGCTTCCATTTGGATAGCCGCCAGTTATGTAGTCCAGTCGGTGGTGGACGCCGGGGTGTCCCCTTTCCTCGTTACCTACATCTGCAACTCATTATTCGTGGTGTACATTCCTTTGGTTGAAATTGTGAGGTATCTTGAGGATAATGTTGGGAAGTTTTGGTTCTGGAGGAAGGAGAGGGAGGATTCGGAGACCCCACAGTTGAGGGATTCGGAGAATGCTAATCTTCTGCCTGAAAGTGGTTGCGATACAAATATATTGCCCTCTGAGGATGCTGTGATGTCGGAGTCAGAGATGAAATTGGCCAATGAAGATTTTAGACAGCAATCGGATTCGAAGGGGCGCTGGACACGGACAAGGATTGCAAAAGTTAGCTTGTTGATATGCCCCTTTTGGTTCCTTGCACAACTTACTTTCAATCTTTCTCTTAGATATACAACAGTAACGGTGAGCAACTTTTTTATACTTTATAGAACTTAGCCTGATTTCTTATATATCTAATTTAAATTCCTACTTAGGGGAAATTTTCAATGGCCCTTGTATGCTGTCTGCTAAGTAGTCTTTCATGACTTGTCACTGGCCCCCTTTGTCAATATCCACCAAATTTATTATCAATTCTAGAATTTTTTTTTTTTTTTGCACAATTATCTTCAAATAAGTGAATGCTCCTAAAAATGATATGTTCTTGGGTTAATGTTTATTATTATGGTTTATGCTGGTTGTTTACAAGATGTGTAGATTACCTTACTTATGGATGCTTTTCTTAAATTTCAGTCAAACACAATCTTAAGCAGTACTTCCAGCCTCTTTACTTTCTTGGTTGCCTTGGTATTCCTAGGAGAAAGGTTCACATGGGTGAAGCTGCTCAGTGTTCTACTATGCATGGGAGGGACAATAATTGTCAGCTTAGGTGATACAAATGCAGTTGTAAATTCAATTGCCACATATCCTCTCTTAGGAGACATTCTTGCTCTTGTTTCCACTTGTTTATATGCCATTTACATTACCCTGATAAGGGTAAAGCTGCCAGATGACAAGCAAGGGGGAGGTCAGCCTAGTATGGCTCAGTTCCTTGGCTTCCTTGGGCTATTCAACTTCATTATATTTCTGCCAGTCACATTAGTATTAAATTTTACAGGACTAGAACCTCTTCACACACTCAACTGGCAAGATTTTGGTCTCATTGTTGGAAAAGGTTCGAGACTCTCATTGTAGAGCCTAGCTTTTAATTATCTTCCACTATTTGAAGCTAATTGATTATATTATATTCTTGCCATTTGTTATTTTTATGCATTATTCTTTTATCTATGATCTTGGAATTTTAAATAATTCAAACTTTTCCTAGGGGATTTGCTATTGTATGATTGCTTCTTCAGATAATTGTTGATACTAGTTGTGTTTGAAATTTTTTCCTTTTTCTCTGTATGCTCCATATTGATCAGCTTGTTATTGCTTGAATCCTTGTCAAAGTATACATATTATTTCATTTTTGGGTAGTACTTTTTCTCTTCTTCTTGATACTTATATGTCTGTCTAATAAAAATGGTTCTTTTTCCAAATTTCAGGATATTCATTTAGTTTGGTTGAATATTGAATTGGTTGGTTCTCTATGTTTCCTAAATGAACGACTGATTTGGATCCACATTTGTAAAACATGGGTGTTAAAAAAATGTAAGAACTCAAATGCATACTCTCATTTTTTAGATTCTCTATTTATTGCCTGCATGAGGCAGAATTGAAGATAAAGACTTCCTTCCAAGGAAGCAAAAGGCGTGGAGTCAAGACAAAAAGCCTCAAACAACTAACATAGAATATTACCATGGAAATTGCATTGTACATTCAGCTCTCTTCAAAGGATGACTGCTTCCAAGCCCACCTTTTGGTTGTTTGAAATTGATCACTTTTTTCTCCATCAAGTGATTTCCTAGGGACCTTGGCATATGATCTGGATTGTTTCCATGTTCTTGTGAAAGGGACAGACATCCTCAAATGAGTTTTTCTTCAGAATTTATGTAATACTAGGAACAAAAGATGGGTCCAGAATTATGTGATGAAAAACATACAAGGAAAACTGTAAAGGACACTTATATCATAAACTGATAATATTTGAGATAGATGGCTTGAAATACTTGAAATGACAAGCTCAGAAATGAAGTTACTCATGTTTATTTAGAGATGGTAGTAACTGAGATGAAATGAGAGAAAAATAGATTTACCAGTAACTGAGATTAAATGAGAAAGCCTCTGTAACATGTAGGCTTGTTATTATGGTTATTGTTAGTGGTATTATGTACTTAATTGGATGAAGTCCCACATCAAGATTGGTGGTGTAATGGAGAAATGGTCCCACCTTGGTATTTTTTTATCCTACCCTGCTATCTAAACACTATTTAGAAGGGATTAACTTTGACAAATACAATTCTCTCTTTGATTTTCTCTCCTTAACATGGTATGAAGAGGAACTTTCTTGAAGTTATTTCAGGAAGAATAGTCCCAAATGATAGAAAGGAAAAGGCAGAGAGAAAGATGGCAAGAGAAGGTTAATAGATTGAGGGATGGGTAGGACAAGCACCTAGGTGGTGGGGCTTTGACCAGTGTTTTAAATGCTTGGGGTGAGGGTATACAATTGTGTGTTTGAGTTTGTTGAAATGTTGGCTGTTACAGAGGGTTGGAGCATTAAGCATCATTATGTCTAGGACTGAAGTTGAGAAAAGATCATCATGATGTTGTAGACTCTCAATCGATTGCTAGATACTTAGAATCCTAGGGTTAGCTAAGAAATACCAGTAAGATAGACAAAACTCTTGATTATAGTGGTGAAGCTATGGTCCTTAAAAATGTTGAAATGGTGGGATCCTTTTTATAGGAGTTTAGTGTATTGGTCCTTGGTATGAATTTTGTATGCAATGTTTGTGCATGAAATGAGAGTTGAAGGTTGAAGTATTGCACCTTTGAGTTTCTATCCCCAATTCCATCATGCCCTTCACAAGTATTTATTTGTGGATCTTATCAAGAACATTCACACTTAAATGTGTGTAGTATGATCATATGAAAAAAAATCATTGTCGAGATGCCAATGCTTAGATAAATGAATGGTAATATTGTAGAGATAAGTTAAAAAATGACTTTATTAGGAATAGAGTAGGAGTGATACCAATTGAAGGTAAGATAAGAGAAAAGTAGTTTAGGTGGTTTGATCACGTCTTTAGAAGGTTAAAGGATGTATTAATTGGGAAATGAGAACTAATTAGTGTAGAAGAAATTAAAAGAAGCAGAGGAAGACCTAACATTACTTGGTTAGGAATTATGAGAAAAAATTTAAATTTATGTAATTAATTGAAGATTTAACTATAAATAGAAATAAATCGAAGAAAAGAATTCATGTAGCTGATTCTACAAAGTCTTTAATATGCCCAACTTGTTATAAAGTCTTTGAAAATCTTTAACATTTAGTCTTTTTGTAAAGATATTTGGTCGCTGTTCAAGTGAGATAGGGTATATGGAAAAAAAAAGTGATGGGATATATGGAATGGTGGCAGCTCCTTCCATTATTAAATTTCAAACATAATAACAATCTATTTCAATATACTTAGTTCTCTTATGAAAAATAAGACTACTGACAATATGTATAATAGTTTGATTGTCATGGTACATCTTCATAGGAGTAGCTATAGCAAACCCCAACTTAGAAATGATTTTATCTACATCATCTCATATTCTGTCTGTATCATTGACTGATATTTTACTTCAACGTTAGAGAGAGTAACTACAAATGATATCAGCATTTCTCCACATTTCAGCATGATATCAAATGATTGAAACCCAAGTTTGGTTGAAATAAGCCTAAATCCATATACATGTACTCAATTCAAAAAAATACTTGTAACAATCAACAAGATATTACAATTTATCTATCATTCTATTGTGGAAGAAAATTCTGAGTTTTAATTTAAGCAAAAACACTACTTCTATAAAAAGAGAGATTCATAGTACTTGAAAATGATTACAAAGGAGAGTATAGGATAGTCTCACACTGGAAATGTGAGTAATGATCTAGAACTTGTATATAGGACTTCTCCACTTACATTTGATTGGTTTTACATTAGATGTCCACATCTCAACATACCGAAATCCTTTTAATTTTTTTAGGAATATCTTTCCCAATGAACAAAGATTTTCTAGTAAACTGTAATTGATCAAATTCTCAGAAGTGGAAAAGGTTATATCTGTTGCACATGTAGTGCCTAACTTCATTGGTATTGAGTGAATTGCAAATTTAGAGATACTGTTGTTATGTGTGCATGATTTACATTCCATAAACCATTTGAGACATCTCAATTAAAAAAATGATTATTACATTATGGATGCTAGCACCCATTTGATCTGCATAAGATAGCTCTATATTTGGGTTACATTTAATTTACAGATACTAGTACTCACACAATATGTTCAAGGATTACCCTAAAATCAGGTATGGAAGTACAGATAGATGTACCAAAAGCTGAAGTGATGTTTCTATAAATGGAAGTTCAATAGTATATGCCAACAAGTTTCAGGATTCTCTGATATGTACATACACTTCTGTTCAGTGTTTACAATCATTTTGCAATCTTCCCATGACGAATACACAAGGCTTACAAGCTAACCAACTGTGATGTAAAATGTACTACATATTGATGGGGATTTTCAATTTTTCATTTCTGTTTCTGGAAAAGAACTAGTGGTGTGTGGGATTCTATGCCAGCATAATTCAACATCATCAAGTCTGATGATTAACACAAAGATACCAATTTCTCATTCAGATGCACTTGATATGAACATTGTGAATAAAGATGATCCATATTCATATTCTATTAACTTATGTGCATCATTATTCAAGTTTCAATTCATTTCCATCACCTATTGATCAAAGTATAATGTGAAAGATGATTTCTGATGCTTGTAGTGAGGTAAAGCTGTAAAGTAGTTGTAGTATAGATTTAGTTACCAGAGATGGATGTGTCATCCTGAAGGTATCCTTTTGGCAAACTCCAGGCTTACTTGATAACGTACTCAGCGATTACTTATGGGCAAAAGCAATTCAGTTGACCACAACCACAGTTGCTACTGCTGGTCTTACAATCCAAGTCCCATTGGCAGCTGTTATAGATTCATTTACCGGCCATGCTCCTAATTTGATGGATTATCTTGGGGCTGCATCTGTTATGGTTGGGTTTGTTGGAATAAACTTACCTTCAGACCGTAGCCTTGTGTCTCAATCCACCACAAAACAGCAAGAAGAAGAAGCTGCCGATGCAAGAAACAATCTTGTTGATATTAATCCTGCAGTTGTCGAGAAGTAGGCTGGCTGCCACTTCTTTGGTCTGAGAGACCATTACAGGTAAGACTACATTCTCTGTCCTGTAATTTTTGAACATCACAAAGCAACATATGCATAGGCTTCATGGCAGGTTTTAATTTCTCTGTGGATCGCATGCTTTTTGAATATAGCCCCTGCAGTGTACTTTACTGTTGTCTGGAGGACAATATCTCTGTTGCATTTTAATGCAAATAGTCTGCATATTTTTCTTCTTTCAAAGTATAGATGCCATCTGCCCATGTCCATGCTTCTTTACTTTCAAATGTCTTGTCCTGGGATCTGTTTACTGTAGTCTGCAAGTGTGTTTATTTTTCAAGGTCAACTGCTTTTTTGATGCGGTTAACGTCACCATGTCTGCCAATGTCTGTCTGTCCCTGTAGCTCGGTCTTAGACCAACATCTGCATTTTTCTTCCCAAAGAAAACTTGATTTGACAGTGTTGTCATCTATACTGAATCATCAGGGTAACTGTATTATCTCCTCTTGTAGGGTTATCAAACATGGGCCTACCATCAATTTGTCTGGATCTTTGCTTCAGCAATGAAAGGGCAGGATCCATCTTTCCATGTGTGCTCCATGCTTGCTGGCTATTTTGTCAGAGGAACACACCACTTGGTGTTCATTTTCTTGGAGTGTAATGCAAAAGAATCAAAAATTAGGGATTGGCGAAAGAGATCCATCTGGCTTGCTACATAAAATGTGCATATATTTTGAATTTTACTCAATCATATATACAATTGTGGGGTACCACTTATTGTCAACAAAATGTAATTCTCCCCAAGAAAAAGGATAATTCAAATGTGAAATAGTGTCCTAAAAGATATGGAATTGTTAATGTTGTTCAATAGAACAATAGAATGAAATCTATATATCCTTGTTTTTGTTGTAATTTGTGTAGTGTTTTGCATCTTCAAAATTGTGCACCAGAGCTCTCCTTGTTGTACCGAAGATTTCGGTGTCATCTGCATGTGATGTTTACGATGTAAGTTTTGGTTACTTTGGAAAGCATATGTGAACATGGATGAAGAAAATAATCAGTAAAATAGCTTGACCAATTCCTTAAATCTCAATGCTTTTCCTAATGACATGCATAAATCTTGTCAGAAATGATGGCTAACTTGGCAACAAAATTGAAAATTCTGGTGGTGAGGTCGGTTTGTAAACAAAGATTTCCTTAAAGAAATTTACATATTGTTGAATTTAAATTGATTTGCTGAAGCAATTACTGAATAATCTCATACAGATCTCTTGAGAATGCTGATCTACAGAATTCCTTGGAAACTACTCACATAATAGAAACAAACACCAATACTATTAGATATGATCGTAAGAGTGAAACAGATGACTGAAGATATATATATATTTACCAGATGACATAATAGAAGTGTCAACAATATCTGTCAAGCGTTTGGTTAAAATTAGCAGAACATAATCTGTCAACATCTACAGTCTACATAATCTACAAGTGTTTGGTTAAAATATTGAAGCCAAGCTTGGGCACTGTGATCACAATCCATAACTGGTATCAGTATCCATTACCACTTGTATTTACATATTTTACTGAGGTAACCTCGTAAAAGAACAGGAAATTTAAGCAGAAACATGGAACTAAATCTACGTAAACAAAAAATCAAAAATCAACTAGAATTTACAAGCAGAAAGTTGCAAGGTTTCTCACACTTCACAAGCAGGACAAGAAACTGCTTTGATTGCAGTAGTTGGTAAGGTCCTCCAGTCTTCATCAATATACATCAGTGGTAAACGTAGTCAAGCGTGAGAAATAACAATCATCATCAGAAAATACAAGCGAGCGGAGCTTCATTGATCTGCAGGGGAAAAGAGAAATGACCTTCAGCAAGCAGCCAAGAAGAAAAAACTCTTCTAACATCTAAAAAAGAAAGCGATAAGCTTTTTTGTGGTCATTTTCACTAATAAGCAACAAGATAAATGAAAATTTTGATGTCTACCTACCGTTCTCTACTCATTAAAAGACCTTAAAAAGAGACAAGAACAAGAGGTACCTAATCTAAAGGAACCACCCATTCCTGATTTGAGCCTTTTGCTTGCGCTAAAAGAAACATGATTGCCACATCTGTCCCTTGTTACTTTTGGGGTAACCTGGGAATCAAGCACTTCCACAAGTGAAACAACCTTACAGAACGTAACACTGGCAGAAACAAAATAAACATCAGAGAATAAACAATAACTCAAAAACCATATGCCTTAGACATGTTATACATCATCTAAAAGACCTACTGAAATGTCCACCTCCATTCACACAGCTCAAGTTCTACCTCGATTAAAAAAAAAAAGTTCTACCTCAATTATCTTGATAATTGTTACTTGAGCATATTGAGGGTCCATCTAACGTTTTTCCTAGATGATCTACACCCACTAATTTCATGAGAATCACAAACATGATCTACCCTTGCATTATACACTTATAATACATAACACTGGCCTAACAGGCTATATACTCCATTATACATGCAATGATGAAAGCCTAGCTTCAACTAACAGGATTCATAATTGACATTTTTAAGTTTTAGCCTAGAAAACGCAACAGCAAGAGTAATCATGCCCCTCAAAGATGAATTACTCAACCTAACTTGATACATCTCGGTGTTCATAGTTTAAAACATGAAATTGTATTGGATATTTACATGAAACCCATTGGTTCTGTAGTTTTTGTTACTTGGAAATACACTACAAAAATTCGTGGAAGAAAAATAGAAATGTGTGGCTATCAGTGGGTTGGAGACTTGGGGTTCTGCAAGCTTAAATAAGAAATTTTGAAACTCATTGATACAAGCCATGAATTCACATGCACATACTTGAAATTATGGATAGCTGGCCTCATCTTAGTGTAATTCCTTGTAATAATGATCAATTTTTAGACTATTTTTATCATGTTAAGCATGTTTTCTTTCAAGTTATGCATATCATCTGTTACTTTCCAGCATTCAGTTGTCTGTCTGGAGACAACTTTCTTTTCAGAAAGGGAGAAATTTTGCTGGGAACACAAATAAAGCTGGAACTCAGATTTGGGTCTCTAAATTCCAAATCCTATTGTGATAAATAATATTCAGTTTTCATTAAAAGGCATTTTTATATGAACTAAATATTGGCAATTTAATCTGATGGTTACAAAGCAATACTCTACAAAAATAATAAAAGATTAATCTAATGCAACTATGTATTCCTTTTAATTAGTTTTTATTGCAGAAATTTCTTTTAACTAGTTATTATATACAAAAGAAAGTTCAATTTTACTGTAAGAAATGATATTTGGTAATTGGTAAGATAAATTTACAGCTTGAAGCTTAGACAAGCACAAAAACGAGTTTGGTTCATAAGATTTCTAATTCAATTAAAACTAGTAAAAGTCAGCTGCTTGCCATAAATCTATAAGAAATAAAGAGGAATTCATACCTATTAAGTAGCTTGCTGCATGCCTTGTTCATAACACTGAATAACAAAAGGAAATGCAAGAAACAATAATTATGACAGTACTTAAGCATGCTTTTTTTGAGTGGTAATAAGAGAAGATATTAAAATCAAGAAAAAGGGGGTCTATACAGTACTCAAGCAATCTTGAAGAAAATTGTGCAGCATTTATTAACTGTTGGTCCAAATAGTCATCCTGCTGAAAGAACTCTTCCTTGAACTCAATTGAATCAAAATGTCATATGTTCCATTAAAATAAAGGAAACCAGAGTAGAATACCACCATTCTCCAATTCTACAAAAAATACCATCTAAATACACAGAATTTCAAATCCTGTCAGCTTGGCAGTTTACACTTCTTTTGTGAATGCCCTAATAAATGACATCGGCCACATTGTACCACCCGTTTGGGACGCTTAAAATTTTCCATTCGAGGAACTTTCTTCTTAGGACGCCCAGGTGGTCGACGGGTCTTTGGTGGGCGTATAATGGTATCAACTTTGGCACCTTTAGCTTCGACTCCCTCACCTAGTTCTTTCCATAGATTTCTATCAGGGATTGGGATTATCATCTGCGAATAAGTTTCACAAAATTTCCTGACACTAAAACATTCATGTGCATAGAGACGAACATCTTCACCACAAGAAATAAGTGCAGCTGCAGCATGAGCACAAGGTATACCATAAATTTGCCAACGCTTACATGAACAAGAACGACTTTGAATATCCACAATATTTGTTCTCTCTGTTGAGACAATTTCAAATTCTACTTTATTTGCACGGAGCACTTGGTAGCAATGTGAGTCTGCAATAGCCTCAGATACAAGTTTCTCTGCTGATGGCACAAGAGTTGATGTCCACGACAAACCTAAAGTGCGACGACTATCAAACCATGCTGTTAGTTGGAGACGAATGTGTTCCATCATCTGCACTATAGGGAGCTCATGGCCTTCCTGGGCCCAATTATACAACAACTCTGTGACTTCCAATGCAAAGTGGCCATACCGTATCCCCTCAAAATATGCAATAGCCCAAAGGCTAGGTGGAAAGGTATGAAGCCATTGCAGGATTTCTTCAGAAACTTCCACCATTTCATGAATCTTAGTATCAAATTCAGCAGTGGTTAATGCATAAACAGCATTCCAGAATATGTTCACCAGTTTTGTGTTCTTGAACTCATCCCGAAAGTTTTCACTTACGTGCCGCAAGCAGAATCCATGAAAAGCGCTTGGAAAATGTGTTTCAACTGCTTCAACAATGGCTTTCTGCCTGTCTGATAAAATTGTCAGCACAGGCATCTTGTCTGTGTTCACCCCAAGTAGTTTCCGCAGTTCTGATAGAAACCACATCCAATTATCATCACTCTCAGCATCAACAATAGCAAATGCTAGTGGAAAGAGCATATCATCGCCATCAACTGCAGAGGCACAAAGAAGGGTACCAAGATATTTTCCTTTAAGATCAGCCCTGTCCAATTCCAGAAGTGGTCGGCAAGCATTAAGAAATCCATATATGGAAGCTCGATAAGAAATAAACAACCGTTGGAAGCAATTTTCTGGGCCAGTAGTGTAAAATAATGCGATGCTTCCAGGATTTGTTCTCTTGATTTGCTCACAGTATGCAGGAACAAGATGATATCCTTCTTCAAAAGTTCCATGGACAGCAGCCATGCTACGCTCCTTCCCACGCCAGGCCTGCATATAAGAAACAGCCACCCCATGCTCCTCTCTGATATCGTGCAGAATCTCCTTTGGTTTGTACTGAGGATTATCTCTGAGACGGGCTTCAACAGACCTTGCAACCCAACCAACAGAAGCCTGCTGATGATGCAGGTTACGGACCCCCTCACAGGTATGGTCAGGATGCAATGTCCTTATCGAGAATGTTGGCACACCAGGACATTTCGCAACATGAACCCTCCAAGGACACCCTTCCTTCGAGCACTTTGCAATGAATCGACTCCTATCTGACTTCACAATGCGTAAATCAAAATGCAATGCTATTGCAATCTCCTTAAGCGTTCTTCTGCAGGTCTCGACGTCCGAAAACTCCTGACCAACAACTAAAGCATGATGACCTTCTAAAACCAAACCATGGCTCTGGTTCTGAATTGCCACAGAATGGTCGGCCATGAGCATGGACACTTCCACGTCACATCCAATCACAAGGATTACACCTTGCAAGCACCACCAAATCCCACGATCAACTCAACCCAGTCACCACCAAATCCCATGATTATCAACTCAACCCAGTCACCACCACCACAAGCTAATTCATCATCTGGCAGCAAAAAACGCCAGAACACCGGTTAAACAACCACACAACTCTACATATTCCACAAAAAGAGAAACGAATCACAGAACCTGCACACCGAAACACGAGCCAGAAAAGCTAATCGATCGAGCATTCTTTGTGGATTCCCCCCTCCCCAAAACACCGAACTTCACACGGGACCGACAGGAGGCAGTGAACAGAGCGAAAGGCGCGAGGGAAAGAGAAGGGAAGAAGATCAAACCTGGGAGATCGAGGGAAGCAAGACGACGCTGCTGTGGGGCGAGATCCCGAAACCCTACAACGAGAGGTCGGAGGACGAGCGGCGAATGCGAGAGCGAGAAAATCTTCGGCTTTTCACCGCACCCGCCATGGTGGGAGGGTTTTTGTTTTTTTGTTTTTTTTTTTGGGCTGAGGATTATCACGTGCTCTGCACGTACCAAGAATTTTTTTTTTTTTTTTTCAAGATAAGCTATTTGTTATTGGTAAGTTTCATTTTTTGTTTGAGAATTAAGGTAGATTAAGAGAGTGTTTGTGTCACTGAAATTAGATAAAATTGAATTAAAAAGAATTTAATTCTACTTAATTCTAATATTTGTGTTTAAGAAAATGTCAAAAATTTAATTCTCAACCTCCATAAGTATAAAAAGAAGGTTGAGAATTGAATTCTCACCTCTCTCTTCTGAATTGAAAGAAAATCAATTATATTTGTTGTCTTACATAGCCTTAGTAATTGTTATATAATTGTATATTATCATTTCTACTCAGTAAATCTTTTGTAATCACATGTCATCAAATCTCAATAAATCATATGTTTAATTCTAATAAATGCATAAATGTCTTCACATTGAATTCATTTCCACTCAATTCAATATTCATCAAGAAATAAATTCTCGTCAATCCATTTTCATTCAATTCTATGTGTATAAATACTTCCTAAGATTAAAATAAAGAAAAGTTATAAGGTTCACAAATAGACTAAAAGGAAAAATAGGTTGGAAGTCAAATACAAAAAGGAACAAATAAAAAATAGGATACAAGAAAAAGAGGGATAGTCAACTCTACCTGTTGACCACATTAGCTCAGGAGTGAGGGTTAGGAGCTCGAGAACTATTAGCAGCTAAACTAGTAGAAGAATTTAAATTAGACTCCCAGTTCAATTGAACTTTATTGACAATATTCTGACTATCAACACCTATAAAAGTAATCAACCATAGACAAGCAAAGTGGAAAAAGTTAGAAAATATTAATGATAATCTCTTTAACACTAAAGAAAACAAGTAAATTTCTAGCCGACACATCTCTGTGTTGTTCTCCTCCCTATTTATGCACGTTTGTAGGTTGCAATGATACATCTCTACTTGAAACCTTCAACTGATCAATGCATATCTGCTTGACAAACCCTTCTCTAGTTGAAAACCTTGCATCAAGTTTGATTGTGTAGACAAATGCATCTAATGGCTTCTTTTGCCGCCACCATTGTCTCTACGACCACCACAAATTACCCTTTGAAGAGGGTGATTATGAAAGAGAGACAAATTAAAGCAAAAGATGACTGAGAGTAACTTTAGTTTCCACCATCAACCTTAACAACGGCCAAACTCTTAAGGAAATCATCATTTGGGACCAAACCATCCTTGGCATCATTTACATTAATGTCACAAAAGCTTCCATCAGGAAATAGTATAAAAGATCAAATTTTATTTTTCTACTATTAATTTCTTTTGTTTTATAGATATATGGGAAGATAAAACTAATTGTGTAGATTTTATTATTAGATAATTATAAACACAGTGAAATAAACATACATGAACAATACATAGAGTATCGCTTTACTTCCTTTCCTTTACGAAACAAATACATATATCATCAAGTGTGAATGATACAACACTTAATAATGTGGAGTTTCAGACAAACAAACATCATCTAAGATATATCACCAGTTAGATGAGTGAATTTTATTTCTGTCATTTGTCAAATGCATAAACGTTGAAAAATAAGGGAAAAATTTTCACTATTCTCTCTTTTTCCTTCATTTTCCCTGTGTACAAATAGGGTATTGGATGGTGAAACTGTCAACATTACTTCTCTATTGATTAGAATAGCAAACTTATTTCTTTCGGCACTACAGACTAATGGGTTGGGGCATCTTGGTGGGTTTTTTTTCCCAAGTCCCATTGATTGTTGAGGAATCAAGACATCATAGTAAGATTTGGTAGGTTTGCTAGCTAGTGAAGGGTAAGGGTAGGCTAGGAGGAAGACCTATGGTAAGGCTATATACTTCTTCTTTTTTGAAAATTATTACATTAAACTTCATTAGTGGAGTTTCAAACTTGCTATCATAAGTTTTTTAATGAAAAATCTTTCAACCACTAGGATACTACTCTAGTGGTAAGCCTATATACTTCTTTGCAGGGTGGTATGTCATAATCACAAATTTAGTAGGGCTTCGTAATGTTAGTTGATTATTATTGCTTCAGGTTTGCTTATGCCTTTAGAGGCATGCTTGGGCAGATATTCCTACCCTGCCAGTGAATGTTGTTCTTCACCTTCCTAGGTTGTTGCTGCCTCCACTCCATCCTCATCATGGCCTTTGAACAAGGGAAATGGGAGATCGCATGTAGGGAAATGGAAGAATCTTTGGGCCCTGTTTCAATTCCAAAAGTTTCAATTCTAACTTTATATAAGCTTTCACACATCATTATTATTGTATAAACTTTCATATATAAATTTTCATTACACAATTTACTATGTAACTTTAGTAATATTTGTTTCAATACTCTCAACTCCGACTCCTCACAGTTATTAGAGTTAATTCTACACTAAGTGAAGTTGGAAACAAACTACAATGGTCCTGGAAGGTGTGAAAAGTCATGGATGGAGAGGGAGAAGGGAGGTCAGTGGTGGTGTAATGCACATGTGCACCCATCCTTCTTATTCATACATAAAAGAAAATTCTGATATTGAAGGGGCACGTCTCCTTTGTGACATCCCTCACAATCAAAATTGGTTGTCACCATTTGTGTAGATGTATTTTTTAGATGCAAAAAGACACAAAGTCAAGAGGGAAACAAGATATACATAGTCAAATCTAGGCAATACAAAATAAAATAGAAAATTGTTGTATTCTAAGATCACATGGATGCTGGTATAATAATATGTTTGTTGATAGATCACACAATCAAATCAGAACCCACAAAATCATATCGCAAATACAAATGATTCTCCACAATCACAATTGGCATAGACATCCACATTCACAGATACCAATCAGGGAACATGGTCAAATCACCTAAATTTGGAAATTCAAGCATCAATTTGGATCATGGTCTTTTATCATATTTCAAATTTCATGTCTATATTGCATAGTTATTTATTTTTAAATTAGACAATGAGATTTTTATACAAACACAAGGTATTCCCCAACAAAAGAAATTCAAGCATTATCCATCAATAACGACAGAATTAATCATGAACATATTTAAACGTTCATTGATAAATGCTAAGTTTCATTGTATTTAATAGCACTTATGGATCAAACAATGAGAAGTAGTGTTATAAGCATTCAATACAAGAACGTAGGACAAAAAAACAGACCAGACATCAACCTACAGTGATTGGCTTCTTTTGAACCGGCAGAGAAGGACATCACTAAAAGTTTAGCTTCTGCGGCTTCATTTGCTGCTGGTGGTAGAAGGCCGCATGTCGACTCCCAAAGCCATAATGGGTGGTGCCGATAGGGCCTACTGCCCACAGCACGGAATGAAGTTCATCCTGTTTGAAGAAAAATGCAATTTAAAAGGTCCATTTCTCTGCTAACCTGCTTCATTACCTGTCATACAGTAGGAAACACATATCGAAAAAAATGATTACTGCTAAACCCTAAATCTTAAACCTTACAAAAACCAGTTTCATTGTTTGTTTCACGCATATGAACTCCAAGCTGCCAATAGGAGTGAGACAAAAGCATTTTGAGTAGCATTTATATTCACATACAAAACATATCAACCATGTGACATGGGGCATACAATGCAGATGTTGGGAGGATTTACAAAAAACAAATCAACAAAAAAAAAAAGAGGTTTGTCACTTGTACCGATTTTTGCCATCTCTACTGAGGTTCTCCCAGCTGATATCCTGCAAGCAATCTTTACATGTAGTACTTGAACCAGATTTGGTGCCCTGGCTTCTCAAGGTCAGCAAATGGGATAGGTTTGTGCACTTCCTCAGGGGAACAGGGGACTTCAATTGTGAGAAGTCCTTTGGTTGAAGAAGAGTACGTTCGGTCCCCTTCAACATATTTTTGTGTGGCCTTTTCCCAGACATCGTGGGCTGTTCTTCAGGAACCACCCTTTGCACCTCTTCCCATTCAATCGTTCGCAAAAAGGTTTCCCAGGCCATGTCTTGTTCCTCCTTGGACAACCTTTCTTCTTCGTTTTCTTGCAATAGTGTCTCGTGTTCATGAAAATCTTGAATCCAGCTGTAAGGAAACATGATTTATTTGATAGAAAAAATTGTATGAAAAAGGATGTCAGATACCGAGGGAAATGATAGGGGACAAAAAAAGATTGCATTACCACTAGCCACAGGTTATAGCATTTTACGTATTATTTTACATTCTAGTTCAGTATTATAATGAGTGTAACAATTGCCATCGATAGAATCTAAATGAGACCAGATATATTGTTCGTACTGGATTAAAATGGATCATTGAAATTACCATGGGTAATATCTATTCAGTAGACTCTTCATGAACTTGTCAGACAAGCCAACTTCATCAGAAGCAGAGATAGACTTTTGCTTAAGAAAATCTGCAAGCCCACTTTTTTTATCTTGATTTGACTGCAGGGGAGTGTCCTGGATTTGTTCGAGAACACTGTCAATGTTCTCATCATCACCAAAGTCGAAAAGGTGTAGTACATCCTCTTTGGACATCGTTCTATGTATCTGCTGTCTATCCATAACTCTTGCAGCAAGTCCTTCTTTGGTCACCTGTTCATGTAACACAATCATTTGACAGAGTTGTGTTTCACTTTTATTGCAGAAAAAGTTCGAGGGGCTGAATCCTTAGAGCAAACAAATTCATTTTTGCCGTATATCTTTTACCTGACGCTTGTATATCTTTTCTTCCATTGTTTTATGGGCCATTAGGCGATAAACGTAAACTGGTTTTGTCTGTCCATACCTGAAACATATCAGCAATATTTCAGCATTTTTTTATGGTACTCAAGCCATACATAGTCCAGATTATACCTCCAAACACGATATATAGCTTGAAGATCATTAGTTGGATTCCAGGATCCATCAACAATAACCACACGATTAGCAGAATGCAAGTTAATGCCCAATGATCCAGCCCTTGTTGAAATCAATGTACATTTAACTCTTTTATTTGATGGTTCATTAAATCTATCGACAATTATTTGCCTTTCAGAGCCTTTCGTTCTTCCATCCAGCCTGTAGTGGGAATGATTTCAGCACACCTTAAATGGCTAGACAAGTAAAACAGGTATCACAAAACTTCTACCTATAATTAACATATTGGTAACATATGAAGTAGAGAAAAACAAATATTAAAATGAACAAATTGGGCTATCAAAAAACCTATAGGATAATGCTTTCAGTAGGCAATGAATTGTGGGACCATTTGTTGCCCAAGCTAAGCATGGTAAACCAAAATTTATGCTGCTTCAATAAAAGCACACTTAGAATTTGAATGCAGCATCCTCGAAAAACTAAAAATATTTGCATATCGCACGGGAAAAAAACAATAATTCTTCAAAAATTTCACAAGCTAGGAGACACGAGACATGTCTTAAAAGTATATACCTGTACCAATCTTTCCCCTGCTTCCAGAACTTACCTTCACTTCCCTTTCGTGGAACTTTAGAAAGAAACAGCTCTATGAGGTCTAGAGTAGCCAAGCTCTGACTGAAAACCAGTGACTTGTCACCAATTTCGGAACTCATTGAGAGAATATCAAGGAGTAGAACCATCTTGCCACTATAATCAACCCCCTCATAAATTTTATCACAAAGAAGATCGTTCCACCAGTCAACATCCTGAAAATGGACATTGACGTGTGTCAGAGTAAATAATATATTAGGGTTATATGGGTGTTGTAAGTTCAGTCCTATATTGCTCAAGTTGTATTGTTATTTCTATGTATCCTTTATATATATGGGTCCTATGTTGGCTTCTACCAAATTTCTTCTGCACTCCCAAAGCTCAGGAAATCCTAACCCCTAACCATCTTCTCCATCACCTTCCCACATCCTTTTACTGCAGCCACCACCATCCCCACACTCTTCAGGCCTGCCAACCCTTCCCAGCACCTTTCCAGCCCCAAACACCTCCCTCCTCAAGGTCTGTTGGCCTTCTCCAGGCCCTGACAGGCCACTGAAAGCAATTTTTCAGGCCTTAGGCTTGTTCTCCCAGTCCCTCTAGGGCTGGCAGCCAAACTGCAGCCCTTTTTTAGGTTCCAGAAATTTTTTCCAGCTACTAGAAACTATTTTCCAGGAACCAGATGCCTTACTCCGGCCATCAGCTGCCCTAATGGGCCTTTTTGCTGCTCTCCTGTCTTGATTGTGGGTTTATCTAGATGACTTACTCTGCTGCTATTCCTCTTACTCAGCCCTAGAAGAAGCTGAGCTGCTGCTGATGCCACCACTACCGCCTCTAACAATATCGTGAAAGTTACTATAACTCAAGCAGATCACAAGTGCTTTCTACATAACTTCAGGTTACTAACTTCTCTACCATTGCAACTCTTGCTTCCACTTTAGGTATGGGTAGAACCATCTTAGCCATAGGGGAGAGTTTTTGGATTATAGACTCTAAAGTCTCTTTCAAAATATTACAAATATGTGATCTTTTTACCCACCTGACTAGCCTACCAAATATTACATTTATCACTACAGCCAATGGCCATTCATGCTCTATTTCTAGAGAAGACACCATTTATGTCTCCTAGAATAAACTAGACAACGTTCTTAATATACCTAACTTTCCAATCAATTTACTTTCCATTAATGCCATTATTATTCAGCTAATGTGTTCTTACATTTTTTCCTTTCCATTGTACGAACTACAAACAACGAAGAAGGTTGATTTCGGCTGCATGGGGAAAGGAGTATACCTACTTGCTTAGATGAGATTTCGTGTGGATTGGTGGTGTTGGTGACTACATTCAACTTGTTTATCCTGTGGCACTATCATCTTGAACACCCTTCACACCAAAAGCTCTAATAAGCTCTACCTTGGTTCTCTATCTCACCATCTAAATGTGAGTTGTGTTAGTTAGGTTAAGTATCATTGTGCTACCTTTAAATATCTTTAATTGGTGTCTAGTTAGAATCATTTTGATTTGGTCTATTATGATAATTGGGGTTCAAGTCATGTAGCATTTGTGTATAGTTATAAATATTGTTTTTTTTTTCAATGATTACTCTAAGCTATCATGGGTTTACATGTTAAAAGATCATAAACATATTACGGACATTGTTAAACAATTTGCTGAAATAAAAACTCAACTTTCTATTACTAAGTGTTTGCATGCTAACAACATTCTTGAATTTCTACAAAAGGATTTTCATTCTTTTTGTGCTTCTCTAAGGGTGTTACATCAAACTACACGTCTACATTCCTAGCAACAAAATAGTGTGACAGAATAGAAATATAGACATATCTTAAATGTTGTCTACATCATCATGCTATAAATGAATGTACCAAAATACCATTGGTATGATGCAGAGTTCTCAATGCATCCTTACCCATCAGTAGGATGCCTTTAGCCCCTTAGGTGGTGAGATACTACTCCCAAGGTGTTTGGCTATGTTTTTTTGTTCAAGATCTCTTTTCTAGTTTACTTAAGTTATCTCCTAGATTAATCAAGGGTGCTTTTGTCAGCTATTCATGAACACAAAAGTTATTATTATTTTCATCCTCTGAGAAATATTGCACATCAACAGATGTCACTTTTTTTAAAAATCACAATCCTACTTTGAGTCTAATGAAATACCACCTGACATTCCTCCTCTTCTAACAATTGCATCTATTGATAGTGGCTTAAAGTTGGTGATTGGTCAAACTTGTTGTCCATTGTAGGCATACTATCGATGACAATAGGAACCACCACCTCCTTTGATACAATCAACCACAATTATGGATATAGGTCCAAACACATCAACTCCTAACACCCTAAACCTTGATATTCAAATAACGCTATAAGAGGGCAAGATATCCTATACTGCCTATCCCCTTTCTAATTGTGTCCTACCATTGGAGATTTACCTTATCCATTTCTTCTGTCTATACCTATGAACAACCAGAATGCACTTTAGCTATCATATTAGAAAATAGCAATAAATGAAGAAATGAAAGCTTTGAGACAACGTAATACATGAGACTTGGTGGCCTATCCTGTAGAAGCAAATGCAATTACTTGTTGATGGGTATGCATTATCAAGTACAAACCAAATGGATTTATGAACTACTACAAAGCTAAATTGGTAGCTTGAGATTTTACTTAGACATATCATATTGATTATGTCGATGCCTTCTCACTTATGATTCACCTTAACTCAATTTGAGTGTTACTTTCCATAGATGTTAATCAATCATGGGAGCTAGCGTAACTTAATTTGAAAAATACTTGTTTGTGTGATGACTTAACAAATATATATAGAACAACCCCTAAGGTATGCTACTCAAGGGGAAAATATGGTGCACAAGTTAAGAAAGATAATCTATAGACTCAAACAAAGCTTACGAGCATGATTTGAGAAGTTCGACAATATAGTGACAGATGGAAATTTTTGTCATTGTGTAGTGGATTACTTTGTATTTTATAAAAAGACAAATATTAGTTGTGTGGTTTTGGCAATGTACATGGACAATATTTTATTAACAAGCAGTAACTTAGAAACCATTTCTAACATTAAAGACTACTAAAGGAAATATTTTGTTAAAAGGATATGGATCCTTTCACCACTTGCAACTCACTTTCCACTAGTACTCCTCACACCTCTCCCCTCTTTTGATCCTCTTCTTTTACATCCTCGAACTCCATACACCATACTGTACCACTCTCCAATGTTTCCATTCTCCTACTCTACCTCCACTACCTCCTTCATGTACCACACCTACCCTTTCCTAAACCCTCCACCACTCTACCAATCATTTCCTTACTCGGCACTAGAAAACCTTCTCAATGATGACACTAGCAAAGTTGGCCACATAATATTATATATTATTAATTAAAAGATTATTTCTATAAGAAAGGAAACAACTTTAGACATTAAAAACAGTAAAAGGAAAAAAATGAGAGTGAAGAATATTAAGCTTGATAATTGTATTAAAAGCAACAAGTTTGTCTGAGATTTTCAATGAGTAACAATTATTGTTCAAACACAAGGGATATGAAAAAGTATAACTGGTATTCATAAGCAAGCATAAGACTTTCACTTATAGAGGCTACACAAAGAAGATAAATATCATTTAAATAATGTGGGACTAAACTCACGCACATACACTTAAAACTCAAATACATTATTTTCTCTAACACTCCCTCAAATTGGAATATCCAACTTACAACAAACTTATACAAAAATAAATTATAACAAAATAAACAACGAGATACATAACAGATAAACACTAACTAGAAGTAGTAGCAAGCAATATTACGCAAGTAAGAAAAATGATCAAATCTAAGTTAACCACACTTAATAGGTGCACACACTATTTTGTTGTTGAAAGCATTAGGCTCAATCAATATACAAACACTTATACTAAAAGGTCAATTCATTGTTGATATTATTAGACTCAATTAACATACAAATACCTATACATACTAAAAGGCGTACACAAATGCTCTTACAAATCATTAATCATTTGATAAAAATAATAGGATAATATTGTCCAACATCAAAACTGATTTTATAGAAGACAAACAACATTAACAAAGCAACACAACTACAACTATACATGTCAATCGTGTCGTGCTATACCGACACGACATGAATTTTGTGTCAACACAACCCACAATGCCAACAGATTGACCCAGGTACAGCCCATAACGCCAACAGGTCAACTTAGGCATGGCCCATTGGCACAAAAAATACTATTCGTGTCGATCAACGACACGATATTGACCGACACGATTTTTAAATTAATTTATATGTATTTAATATTTAAATAATTAAATTTTAAAAAAATATTTATTTAATTAACAAATAACAACATTCAATATTCAAGTATTTAACAATCAATATTTAAATTTAATTCAACAATCATGACAACATTCAACCTTCGACAACTTAATAAATAAGACAATAATGTATATAATTAAATTAATTTTTTTATTTATTAATAAATTACATATTTTACATTTACATTATTACAAATTTACAATTACATTTAAAAAAAATTTACAACAAAATTAAATTACGTTTTTGAAAAAATTACAAATTGAAAAGTTACAATGTTTTAATTATGAAATATTTAAGTTTGAGAGTTACTCTATAAATTCTTCAACTTAATCTTGTTTACGGAGTCAAACAAGCTTTCAATCTTTTACACACATTAATGATTCTATTATATCTTCTTTTAAGTCTGCTTCGTCAATCATCAAGCACATTGTCACTCATGCTGAAAACATATTCACAAGCTACTAAAGATACTAGAATTGTTAATAATTTTTTTGTCATTATTGATAATATTAGAAAAATCATTGATTGTTGCATTCACCAATCTAAAACATCAAATGTATTTAAGTTAAAATGTTGAGTAAATAATAATAATTGATGATTGGTTGAATTAAAAGTAATTAATTCTTGTTTAAATACTATAGGATTATAATTGTACAATGATGATGATGATGTTGAAATATCTTCATTAAATCTTGGATTTTGTAAAAATGCCTAAGAATTTGAAGATGGTCCAACATTTGATTCTGGTATTGTGAACATTGGTAAAGGAGAATGTTCTATTCTTAATCCATATCTTTGTACGTATAAATTAAACATTTGATTTAATTATTCTTCTATTGTATTAACATTTAATCTTAAATCTACATCTAAACCTATTTGTGTTCTCTTAATTAATTTAATAGCATATCTTATTTTACACCTAAGATCTAGGCATGCACTCAAAATATATAATGTAGGAATTTCATTCCAATATTTTAAAAATTTTGTTTCATCCTATTTACTATTAGTTGGAAAAATAGATATACCTCATATTTATTAAAAACTTGTGAAATATCATATAAATAATGCAATACATAGTCAAATATAAAATAATAAATTCCTGATAATCTATAAGTTGCATCATAAAAAAGTTTTAAAAATTCAATAAAACATTTTACAATTTTAAAATGATCATTACTTAATTATTTTTGATAATCATCACAATAATAACGATTATACATAGACATTATTAAAATTTCATATAGTACTACACTTTCTAACATTAAATATAATGAATTTTACCTATGTTGAAAATCTAAAGAGAATTTTTTATACAGTATTTTAAAAGAATCACATGTTTCATCAAATTATTATTGTCGTTTTCCTAAACTAATTATAAAACTTACAACATCCCTAACAATTTCAATATAAATTTTAATTTCTTTTATACCTGATTGTACAATAATATTAATTATGTGACACATACATCTTTAGTAAAATAATTTAAAATCATTTAGTAGACTTAATCTAGTTTTAAACATTGATATTGTTACAATATTATTAACTGCATTATCAAAAGTTATACTACTTATTTTATTTCTAATTTTATATAAATCAAAAATTTCTATAATATTTGCAAAAATTGTTTCAGCAATATGTGGATGTTAAATTTTTCTAAATCCTATTAATCTTTTTTGTAAAATCTAATTTTAATGAATATAATGTGCAGTTACAACTATGTACTCATTCTTAGTTCTACCCGACCAAATATCTGAAGTGTATATTATACATGTTATTATTATACTCACAACATTAATAAGTTCTAATCTAAGCATATTAAGTGAATTCTTAATATCTGACGTAATAGTATTTCTGAATACATATTTATATTGTGGATAATATATTCATCAAAACATTTATTACCTCCAAAACTTATTGGTAAATCTTCTTGACAAATAAATCTAACATACAAGTCTCTAACCTTTTGAAAATCATAAGTCAATGAGCTAACACTACTCTCAGGAGTAAAAGAAAGTTAGGTTTGAATAATTTTATTCTTATTCCTATTTTCATATATACTAATATACCTAGTTAAATGACCTGTACCGCCAAACATTTTGCAAGAAAAGTCAGCGTTACAGAGGTTGCAAAAGCTCGTTCCTCTGAAATATCTTCCGTCATAGCTTTCATCATTATTGTGTATTTTGACCAGATGGAAGTTCTCTTTCGAGACTTCCTTGACAACACAGTTGAAGTTGAAACTCTAGTAGTCTCCATTGACACCGCCACTTTAGCTTCAGGAAAGTCTTATTGAAGATATCCGTAACCTCCAGAACTTTGACCTTGATAGTAAGTTATTGTTTGTGATTTGTAAAATGTGAATTGAGTGAGAAAATTTGAGAAATTGAGAATTAAGAATTGAAATTGGAGTAGAGGAATTAGGTGAAAAAAAAATCAACCCAACTCCCTCAATTTATACAGAAAAATTAATGCAGTAGCCAACTGTTGCACACAGTCACTGGCCACCTATTGGGCGAAAGCAAATTGCCCGTTGCGTAGAAGCCGACCACCCATTGCACGCGCAACACCCCCCACCCGTTGCATGCCAGCCACCCATTGTGTGCCGACCCCGAGGACACGACCGTTGCACACTGACCAATCGTTGCCTTCTTCCTCTTCTTCTCTTCTTCAGTTCTTCACTTCTTCCCCTCTTCTTCTCTCTTCTTCTCCTTTTCTTCCCCTCTTCTTTAGTTCTTTCCCTCTTCAGCTCTTCTTCCCAGGACTCGATGCTGCAACCTGACGGTCGTTCCCCCCACCGGCCCCATGACTCGACAACCATTCCACACCCCCCTAAGACCCAACGAGGCGGCGACCGTTCCCCTCGCCGGCCCCATGACGACCGTTCCCCACCCTACCTGCACATGCCTACGACCGTTCCCCCCGCCAACCCCACCTCACAGTCTCATGTTGGGTCAGGTTATGCCGAAATTCGTGTCATACCAGCCCAACACAAACTACTTGAGGGCCAACCCAAGCATAACCCACAACACGAATAAATATTTGTGTCGTGCCGAACTGTGCTGAGCCGACACAGCACAACACAATTGACATCTCTAACTACAACATTGAAACTCACACAAAAAAGTATAACTAATTTAATTTGAGATTAATAATGGAATATTAAACACTTTTTTATGTTTTTTCTCACCTTGTTCTTTTTTAAAAAAAATTTTACATCCACCTCTTTATTTAAAACATATTGTCCCTCTCTCACTTTATTTTCACCTTCTCCTTTTCCTTTTTTATCTTCATGTGCTTAACACCCCCTCATCCCCTACTACCAAATAGATGGATTACATATATATGGGCCTTGATTAATTACATGGGCAACCATTTCCCTAGTAACTTCTAAGGTTCTATACCACTAAATAAATGATGCCTTTAACAAAATACACATTAAAATTTAACATAAATTATCTATCAAATTATGGAAGTGGGGACAAGATACTTAGATTAAGACTTACAAAAGGGATGAAATAAATGAAAATAACTCAAATGCTACTCAATACCAGCCATTTCTCTTCAGGAACCCCAAAATGAAAGGTAAAGAAAAAGTACCTCATTGAGAAAATTTTGGTCACTTCTCTTATGCAGCGAATAATTCTTGTTCTGATGATTGTCTGAAAACAATGTACAAATAGTATTGATAATTAAAGCAAGTATTTCTTTGATTTGAACAACACAGAAATAAAGAGAAAATTTTATTAAAACCAACCAACCAAATATGTTCAAAAAGAGGCAAAATGACGATGATGTCTAACATTAACATATCAGTTTTTCATTTGAATGACATGAGATCTGTAGAATGTCGTTTTGCAAAAGATGGAACCCATATTGGTGAAATGTTAACATTTTGTGTTGTATCAACTATAGTGTCCCCTTTTGATCCATATCGGAAAAATTTCACCAATATGGAAAAGGGTTTGAGCTGATTGATCCAATAAGCACCTTCTTATTGGATTTGGACGGGTATTAATAGACAATTATTTGGATCGCAGATATCAAGTGGATGTAGCCAGTTTTAAGAAAAGAGACATCAATTTTGACTGAGACAAACAAAACATCAGTGCGTACAGACAATATAACAGCAAAATTAGCATATACCGTACAAAATGACACTCTAGAATCCATTTTCTCATCAAAGGTTCAACAAGGTTCTGGGAGCTCTATATTTTCAAATCTCCTTCCTCTTGGATTTTTTCCAAAGCTACAAAAGGAAAGGTTTTAAAGGTTTCCCTCTAATTCAAGGTTACATTTTATCAAGTTTAATACCAGACAACCTATGCCACTATCATTCCAAAGAGTCATTTTGTAGTGTGGAGGACAACATGAGAACAAGTAAATGTAGAATCAAGTCATGTATCAATAGCAACTGTGGCAACGAGGACATGGCTGAGTATGACCCCCTATGAAGCACTCCTTGTGATATTAAATGATTTATTCTAAGGTTAGTAACCTGTATCTCATTTTTCCACATTTTTTGTTTAGATTTGTGGTTATTTTCATCCATATGGACTTTACAAGTGATTGTATGAAAATTTTATCAGTGTAACTGTCTAAAAACTAAACCTAATTGATTTTAAATGTTTTTTATAATTTTTTTATCTTATCTTGAAGTTTCTTGTCATAATTTAAGGTTTTTACTTTGAAATTCGACATTTCTGTGACTTTGCACCATTTCCACTGTAATTTCCATTGATACTCGACATGTCACCTTTTCCATATGATATTGATACTAAATACCTTGGTATCAACTAACATCAGGAAAAATCACTTAGCATCAGAGTATGTTGGCGAAGTGTCAGTTTTTTACTACTAGTGTGATTTTTAAGACAGTTGCACACTGCTGCATGCCCAGTCTGGTTTTTCCACCTCTTTAATTTTTTATTGGTTTTAAACAACTTTTCTAAATTTTAATGAAATTTAATTTAAATGAAATATGTATCATATAAGTAAACTTGTATTACAAGGATCAAACATTCAATTTGTAGATCAAAGAGTTTTTTTTACAACAAATTTTCAAAACATTGATTACATTTTGCATGTGTGTGTATAATGTGTTAATGCAAGAATGTGAAAGTTGCACATGGAAACCAATTAGAGAATATTTATGGATCAATAAAATTAGTACATATATTTGTTGCAGCTGCTTAAATGATTGGTTTGGAGACTGGTAGGAACTTTACTAGGGAGGAGAGTAGGGACTAGAGAGCTTGTTTTGGTGGAAACCTCCAAAGATTGTGTTCTTCATACCATGCAGTTGATGGTTGTGCAACAATAAGAAATAAAAGGAACTATGAAATCTACTAATTTTATTTTGATCTATGTGATACAAGTTTATTTACACTATAAAAGATTGAGTTCTTGGAATTATTAAACTCTGTTTCCCCTTATCATTTTCGGACTCATCAAAAATGTCTCTCATTTCCCTTCTTCTCTTTCACACACCAGGTCTCCTCATTGATGTCATCCCTTTGGAGTAATTTCGTCACTAGGTTTCTCTGCTCAGATTCTCACTTAATTATACACGGTGGCAGAAATTGTAGATGAGATAAAGTACTACACATAAATGTTGCCAAATACCTTATTATGTGCTTGTAGAAGATAGGAGCTTCTACAAAATTGTGTTCCCTTCAACCATTTGGGATCACTTTTGCCTTTTGAAGCTTCTTTTGCTCATACAAGAAGATGGGTGAGACACGCCAAAGGTACCCCAAAATTGGAGACACTTGTTTGTGCCAACAAGCAAGGTTTCAAAAATCGAGATGGATCACCAAAATTTCAGTGATCCGTCTCAGTTTTCATTTTTGTTGATACCAATTTATTTGGTATTATCGAAAATATGACAGATCAAATGATCCTTCATTGAGGATTTCTTGTGGATCAACATATCATTCGATCCATAATGGTTTTTTAGTTCATAGAGGTCGAAACGGCCTATCCAACGAAAGGATAGATTGAACCAACAAGATAGTTTTGCAACTATTTGAAGGTTGAAAATGGATGGGGTGACAAATCATCGAATGAAAGTTGCCACAGTGCCACAGTGCCACCAAGTGTCCTAAAGCTTCTCTACATCCGTCTCTAGGACCGTCAACACCTCCAGCTACAGAAGAAACACTACTAAAGTAGCAGAACCCATTACATTGCAAAGCTTTGTCAAAAGCACATGAGAGGAAGGGAAAAGAAGAAAAGAAAAATAGAAAAAAGAAAAAAAAATACATTTAAAAAAGAGAAAAAATATAAAAAAAAATTATGTTTAAAAAGGTATAATTATTTAAAAATAAAAATATTTTTAATTTTTTTTTAAAATTTATGTTTGTTAATAAATAACATTATTCATCTATATTATCACAATTTTTACGTTCAATTTTTTAAATTAATTCATTGAAGAATTTGTAAAATATGTTAATTATATTATAAGAATAAAAAATTATAATTTACTCTAAAATATTATAATTAAATAAATTTTAAATTATTAAAATCATTAAAAACGAAATGGTTTATTTCTATATGTATAATTAATAAATGTATAATTCCTTTGCTTTTAAATCATTTGTCATTATGAATTTCTTTTACTTATTTATAAATAATTTAAAACTTTTCTCATACATGTGACTATTATACCCCTACCTAATTGATTTTTTGTCTAATAATTGCTTAAAAAATTAATGTTACTTATTATAACTTATTATATCTTATTCCTAAGTTTCAAGTTAAAATTTAATATTTTATGATCATTTCCACAAAAGTATTGTGTTTTCACCAATTTAATATTCGATCCTCAATATATTTTCTTTTTTCAAAAGACCAATCCTCGATACGATACCAATTTTTGAAACCTTACCAACAAGTATGGCTTGATGTGTTATATAGTCAAATTAGAATTTCTTTGGTACACAACGAGGACTGGATAATTATTGACAACTACACTCCCAAAAATTTATAACTATAATTATGAAAATTTATTTTAAAGCCCTTATAGAGTGAACACTAGCATAAGATTTCTGCTTGAGATTTACTGTCAAATTCCAAGTTATACTTTCAACGGCACATGTGTAAGTGACAAGAACATCCAAAATTATATTCATTGTTTCACTACTACACTAAGATATACATTTTTAAATTGCAAATGTGAACTGAATAAATTATGCATAACAGTAATAAGCAAAATAAATGGTCTCTGGAGTTAAAATATCAGTAACTTATATAGAACAATCTACAAAAATTATCTGCATCATCTTTGATGATGAAGGTTGCCAATTGCAACATGCTGATTTTCAAGTAATAACCAACTAACCTCATATTACTTGTGAAAAATGCAATACGCAAGGTACAAGCATTCAGATACAAGGGTGTAGAAGGCAACAAATAAATATTTTACATATATATATAGAAAAAAAGAAAAAGATGATTTATTTTAAAATACCAAAAGATAGTCACCTCCATCGACACCATTGTTATCATCACTAGAAGTATCGTCATCAAGAAAATTCTCAACATCTTCTTGGTTAAGACTATCTTTACGATGTTTTGCCATTTGAAGGAGCCCAGGATGATTCCATATCTGAAAGCAGTAAATTAATCAATTAACGACTACCAGTGATTTGAGATATTACTGGAAAGTCAAATAAATAAACTATTTGTTTATCATAATACAGCAGAAATTGCACCTGTGCAAGTGCTTGATATCCAGCAAAAAAGCAACTTCGTACGGTCTTATCAGTGGACACTATTTTGTCTGTATAGCCATGCACATCTAAAAATCTTTTGTACAGCAATTTCTGCAGAGGAGAAAGCTTAACAGAAATAACATAGACAGTTTTAGGTGGCAATTCATTCTTCACCACATTCATATCCATTCTTTGAACAAATCCCTTCAGCTGCACATGTAAAATATGTGACCTTTGATTCATAACTTTGACATCAACACTAGTGGAATTTGTGTGTTGCCCATTCTCAATAGGATTTTGAAATCTGTGTAAAGACAAATAATAAACTTGATTTTTATGGAAGCAAAAGTTGTAAACACATTGACGAAGTAAAAACTACCGATTCTTAAACTCATGCTTGCTGCCTAGGAATCCTTCCCGAACAAAATCAACCATCTAATCCAAAAAACATATATCACAAAATAATTTTTATGATTGGATATTGCTAAACAAAAGAAATAATATGGAGCAAATTGTACTTTCAACTTACACAGTAATACTCCATCAGATTATTTTGCAAAGGTGATCCAGTAAGAGCAATCCTTCTTTGTGATTTTACTTGTTTTAGTGCATGTGTTATATCAGCTTGAGTGTTTTTGATCATATGGGCTTCGTCACAAACAAGAATATCAGCTCCATGCTGTAAATAACCAAAGAAAAACAATGAATGATGGAGAAAAATTAGATTATCTAGAGAATAGTAATTGAGGTGGGTGCCAAGACACCATTAAATGAGGCTGGGTCAGTTAAAGTATCCTTGTCAAATTGAGTCATGGATCATTCTTTAATATATTTAGTCTTTGCTGCTAAAAAAAGAATTGTCATTTGGACACCTATTTTTCTATAGATATCTGAAATACATCCTATTTAGAAATGCCAAAAATCTGGCACAAAAACCAAGTTAAGAACCATTCCTCAGTATTAGTTTTCAGTTGATTTTTCCTTTTATCCGAAACTGCTAAATAAGTAATTCAAACTGACAGAAAAATTGAGAAGCAACTAGTGATGATTCATGACACGTTTCAAAATGCATTTTCAGAAGCCAGAACCATTCCTTAGTGATGGTTTCACTTGAATTTTTCCTTATATCCAAAATTTCCAAATACTACATGATCCTACCAGAAAATTGGGATTGAATTAAGTATAATGAGTCATGAGTCATGACATGTTTCAAAAAGTTTCTTCAAAAACCATACTAGCAGAGCACAACCACAACCAATGTCTTAATCTCACTTTGTGGGTTTGGCACAAGAATTATTTCTTTACTTAATTCCTATTCATCATTAAATTATATACATCTAAATATATTTTTTTACTTTTTAATCAATTAATTTTTAGTCTTTTTCTATCTCTTTCAGTTCATAACAACAACCAATATCATAATCTCACCATACGGGGTCAACAACATGAATCCTTTTCTTTTATATATTTTTATCTATACTCAAATTTTCAATTGAATTATATAATGTTAAATCTTTTCTCATATTTCCTAATCAAGTAGTTTTAATCCTTTCATTATTTATTTTAGTTTCTTCTACACTAATTAATTCTTTTCTTTTAAAAGGTTGCATCATTTGAACTTCTAAAGATACGACTAAACCACCTAAGTCAATTTTCTCTTACTTTATTTTTAATTGGTGCAACTCCTATATTCCAAATAAAATATTTTTTAACGTGTCTCTTATAATCATACCACTCATCCCTCTAAGCATTTGGATCTAACTTATTCCTAATAAGTATTATCTCTTTTAGTTTCACAATTTCACGTAAATTAATTAATTCTCCTTCCTTCTATGTGTATCTACAAGTTTTCTATGGATATGACCAAATCATATCAGATGATTCTCTTATTTTATCCTCCATAAATGCAACTCCAACCATATTTTAGAGGAAATCATTTCTTAACTTATCTCTTATACTATAACTAGTCATTGATTTTAACATTCTCATTTGTTATACTACCATTTTGCATTTGTTGACGTTTAACAATCTAATGTTGTAATAGAGTCACGAACACACACACACACAAAATTATATACAAATACACATATACAAATAGAGAGTGATAGTGAAAGATCTCAAAAATGGAAAGGAGAGGATCTCAAAAGCATGATAAAAAATAAGAAAAACTGTGTTACAAGTTATGACAAATGAGAACATTAACAAAACTTCGGATGCATATGAGTTATTGAATCCAATGCAAAGGAAAATATAGCAAAGTAATCTGAACCTGCAAACCATAGCAGATGTCTATTGCAGTATTTTGGTCCTTCACATGCTTTCCAAAGTATAAATCTCGAAACACAGCATAACCAATCAATAGAACACCACCCTTTCTCCTCCACTTGGAAAGCAAATGAACTCGCCTGTCCCTGAGAAATTGTTTGAAAAACAAAAAACATTCAATCACTAGTTCACTACTTCACACTTGAATAGTTATGTTTGACAAAAGGATGTTAAATGATTCATGTGAAGGACCAATAGTGCTTTCCAGACAAATATTTGAGAGAATAAGATAATGATGTTACATATTACCACATAAATCAACCTAAGCCAACAAGATTTCAAAACAAAGAAGAATTGGATTTGCAGCAACAAGACCATTTTAATTGTATGATCTACAATGATTTAAATGATGGCCATTTTACTTGGGTAGGTAGTGAATTCAATAGGCAAGGAAGCAGGAAGTACCCACTTTTCATTTATCGAGCATCAACCAATGACACCAAAATTTCATCAACACATTCTAGTTTTCAACATTACCAATGCTATATAACAGCAACAATCCAAGCCATAATTTAATTACGCGGAGTTGACCACATGAATCCTTGCCTTCCAAATATTTTTATCTATTGTTAAATTTTCAATTAAATTACATAAATTTAAATCTTTTTTACGATTATTGACCAAATAATTTTTGACCATAACACATTGAGACTCTTCACTAAGCTTCCTGCTGGAATACTCATACATCAGTGATTTAAGGACAAAACCTAGGACTAACATATGATGAATCTCTTCACTTAATGTCAACTAATTTTGAGTTGAAATTTCAAATAGTGTCAA
Organism: Amphibolis antarctica; assembly: GCA_024699675.1. NCBI lineage: Eukaryota > Viridiplantae > Streptophyta > Magnoliopsida > Alismatales > Cymodoceaceae > Amphibolis > Amphibolis antarctica. Next base: position 52,360 of record JAMKPZ010000170.1, read on the forward strand.
AACAAGTTCAGACACATCTACCCAATTTAAAATAAAAAAGACATTTGTAAGTATGAGAGAAACTACAAGTGAGGAGTGCTGTAATAGGTGATTTAGGAACTAGAGTTACTAAACTTAGGTCAAATATATGATGAATTTCTCCACTCAATGTCTATTGATTTTAAATTGGAATTTCACACTTTCCATTGAGATTCTTCACACAAACAAAACACACAAATAGGTTCTGATATGGCACAGAACTGTAGTAGATCTGGATAAAACAGTGTGAATGTTTCTCAATCAGCCTCCTGGGGACAAACAAATGGAGAGCACAATATGTGTGGGCATGTATCCACACATGGAGAAGGTAAAACAGCAAGACGGCTAAAACTCATGAAGATGATCAGAACATGGCTACCCAAGTCACAAGACGTGGGAAACATGTGCTGCTGTTGACTCATTGACTGGTTAGGTGAAGCCACCCAACTGGAGAAGGAGAGCAATGGCAAGGGGTGAATATACATTGCATCAATGGATACAAATCCTTGATGGTGATGGGGGACAATAAGGAAGTGGACGGGAAGATAGAGGGGGTTTTGGCAGGCCAGAAGATTTTGGAGGTGTTGTGATGGGTAGGACTGGCCAAAGGTGACCAGCGACTGTAGGTGCTGTCCTCTAATTTTTTCATCTTTTCCTTGGTTTATCTCTAATACTCTAGTAACATGTTGCATCAGAAACAATCATTAGATATGCATTACTAATGAGAGAGCAATACATGTATATAATGGATTGTGGATGGAATAGTGTAAACAAATGTCCAATAGCACATACAACTCTAACATGTAGCCTTCATGATTTGGGTTCTATTATGTCTGTTTATGCAGACCAAGTAGGTGAAGGAGGTGGATAAGGAGGGAGATTGTTATATTGAAGTGCAGTGATGCCAATCTACCAGAGATTAACTACATGTGTCACTGTAACTTCCTTGGTTGATCCTCTATTTTGGATTGTGATGTCATCAATTCTGTGAGCATTGATTTGTGTTTTGGTTGTGTTCACACTTCCATGTGATATTATAGTTTAATGCATTAACTTGATATATTAAACATATTGTAGGTTAACTACATGATTATAACTTTTAGTTCAGTCAATAGATTTATTATTGCATATAGGTTACAGCTTCAAAAGTTACATAGTGGTCTGACCAGTTGAAGCACTAGTTGAACTGGATGTAATCATCTTTGGTTCAGTTTTTTCGAGGTCTAAAAAATCTAACATTACACAGATGTCGCCAGAAATTCAACTGTAGTTCAACTAGTCGTTTACAAAAAAATTTGAAACTAACACAACTGGTTTGCTCACTGGTTTGGATTTGAAACATCGCCTTGAACAAGTTCTAAACAGGTTTGGTGAATGCAACTTCTCAAAAGAGCACCACACATTTGGATAATTTATTTTGCGGTTTTTGCAAAAATACCGGCCAAAAGTTAGATTCATAACTGTAGTAAAAAAGTCTATTTGATGAAAAAAAATTCTTGTAGTACATCATCAGGAAAGGCTAAGTTTTTCAAAAATTCTTAAACTGACCAAGCATTTCGAAATGTAGTTGATGTTTATTAGTGATTATGATGAGTTGAAACTAATGATTTTGATTAATTACGAAAAGCAAATGTACAAAATATATATATATACAACTATAAATGAGTAAACGGATCCACAACATATTTGGTCTATTTATCCAACACTCTCCCTCAAGTTGTAAGATACATATCAAACATTCTCAACTTGGTACAAAAATGATAAAATACTTCCACGCTAAGAATCTTAGTAAAGATATTTGCAATTTGTTCAGACGATTGTGTATAGGGAGTGTATATCAATCCACGCTCAACTAATTCACAAACATACTGGAAATCAATTTCTATATGTTTAGTGCTTTCATGAAATGTATCGTTGCTGCTAATATAAACAGTTGTCTAATTATCACAGTGCGTCACCATGGGAATTGCTATTTGAACTCCTAACTCGGTGAGGAGAGATCTGAGTCACATCAGTTCACTAGCGACTTGAGACATGACTATATTATGCCGATGCACTAGACTTTGACATTACGCTCTGTTTCTTGCTTCTCCACGTGACCAAATTGCCCCCAACATAAGTACAACATCTAGAAATCGACCTCCTATCACCTTGGCCACCACCATAACCAAAATCAATGTATGTCATGACATTGAGATGACAATTGTCTGAGTATATCAACTTTTTCCCAATGTTGCCTTTCATGTAAGCTAGTACACGCAAGGCACCATGCTAGTGAACAACTTTAGGTTCCTACATAAACTAACTCAAAAGCCCAACAGCATATGAAATATTTGGCCTTCTAATAGTTAGGTAAATAACTTTACCTATCAGTCTCCTGTACTGACTTGCATCACTGTAACATTTTGAAGCAGAATCCCAAAATGGTGGTTTTGCCAACATTGGAATCTTTTCTGGCTTGCATCCAATGAGTCCAATTTTTTTCAATAAATCAAGGACATATTTTCTTTGTGAAAGAACGAACTTCTGATTTGTGTAGGCAAACTCAATCCCTAAGAAGCACCTAGATTTACCCATGTTCTTGATGTCAAAGTGTCTTGAAAGAGCTTCTTTGGTTGACTTTATGTCAACATCATCATCGTCAGTCAAGAAGATGTCATCTACATAGACTGCCAAAATAGTATGACCCTGAGGGCTCCTCTCGATGAAGATGGAATTATCAACTACACACTTCTTGAAGTCGTTAGTCACCATAATAAAACTAAGCTTAGCATACTAGGCACACGGACTTTGCTTAAATAACTTTCTTTAAGTGACACATCTAATTCTCCTCCTAAGCAACATACCTAAAAGGTTGCTCCATGTAAACTTCTTCCTTTAAATTATCATAGAGAAAATCATTGCGAACATCAAGTTGACAAAGGAACCAATGCCTAGTAACCACCATGGAAGAGAGAACTCAAATAAAGTTTAACCAAGCCACAAGAGAGAATGTCTCAGCATGGTCAATACTCCCATTAGGCTTGTACTTAATAGTGAAGACCCAATGCCAACCAACAATGGGTGCATCAACCAGGCGACTAACCACCGTCCATGTTTGATGCAAACAGTCACACTAGCATGGCGCAGGCCCTACAATAGATGACACTGTAAACCACGTGGCCCCTTAAAGGGCCCTATAATTATTTTTACTTGATCGTCATTCTCGTCAAAAGGAACCACACCTTAAAAACCTTCAATTATTACCAATAAATTGCCACATATGGCATGAATGTTGTAAGAAGTTAAATACCCGAGCTAGCTGTAGGAAGGGTCATGCTATTTTCTTCATTGTTCTACACTTTGTGTTGTAACTCATCGATGGATTCTAGTGGACTTGTACTCGGTGGATTCTGAGATTTACCATAGTTATTGTTCTCCAATCATTCATCTTAGTGAAGGGAGTTTTTCTTCCTAGTCGTTCTACATCAAGTGGTATCAGAGGACAGCGGAAGATTCTCTATTCGTCACGAGATCTACGTTTCGGTGGATTCGAAGCTTCCACGAGTTAGCCTCCTTTATCACCGCTTCATCCACCATTTCAGTAGCATCATCGCGTCAATCACCAAATGTTTGAAGAAAGGAAATTTCTCATGGAACGAGGAGACCAAACGCAGTTTCAACAAGATTAAAGGAAAGCTAAGCTCTGCTCCTGTTTTGGCCCTTCCCAATTTCACAAAGGTCTTTAAGCTTGACTGTGATACTTCTCTAGTCGACATTGGCACTGTACATTTTGAGGAAAAACATCCAGTAGCATTTTTTAGCAAAAAGCTAGCAGAATCGCGACAACAATGGACGACTTACAAATTGGAATTCTATATAGTCATTCATGCCATCAAAAACTAGGAGCATTATTTGATTCAAAGAGAGTTCATCTTGCATACAGATCATCAAGCCTTGAAAACACTCAACCACTCCTCCACTCCTCCACTGCAAGCAGGACACATGCTCAATGGCTCACCTTCTTGCAACGATTCATCTTCACTATCAAGCACAAGGCAGGCTCACAAAATCAAGATACGGATGCTCTTAGCCGCCATTTACATCTACTCACCACATTGCGCAATGAGCTTATCAGCTTTGATTGCCTCCATGACAACTACATCAACAACCTTGACTTCAACGACATTTGGCATCACTATGTCAACCACCGACCAATCAGATTTTTTGATCCAAGATAGATTTCTCTTCCAACACTCTCAACTTTGCATTCCATAGGGGTCATTACAAGATAAACTCATCAAAAGTTGCACAGTGGTGGCCTTGGAGGTCACTTTGGGTGGGACAAAACCATCGCAGCACTTGAAGAATGATTCTTTTGGCCTCAACTCAAAAGGGATGCTACTTGTTTCATGCACCGCTGCCCCACCTACCAAGAAGCAAAGGGGCAGTCCCAAACTTCAAGATTGTACATCCCCTTGCCCGTTCCGCAAGCTCTGTGGGTCAACAATCCATGGATTTTGCCTTGGGTCTTCCCCGTACTTGCGCTGGAAAGGATTTGATCTTCGTCGTCAATGATCGCTTCTCCAAGATGGTGCACTTCGTCCCATGCAAGCGCACTTCAGATGCCAACAACGTCACCAACCTTTTTTTTCGCGAGATCGTGCGACTCCATGGAGTTCACCAATCCATCACCTTGGATTGCGACTCCTGTTTTCTCTCCCACTTCTAGCAAGCTTTGTGGAAGAAACTTGACATGTCTCTCAACTTCAACTCTACATGCCACCCACAATCGGACAACCAAACGAAGATTGTCAATCGCACATTGAGGAATTTCCTTCATGCAATATCTAGCGGCCACCAAAAGCTCAAGGACCAAGCACTAGCGCAAGCTAAGTTTGCATATAATGGCATGATGAATCAATCTACAACCAAGTCTCCTTCATGATTGTATATGGAAGGACTCTAAGGCATGTCGTCGACCTTGCCCCACTTCCCTCTAGCAATCTCATTGTTGATCAATTAGTCACCGATATTTGCGACATCCAACAACATGTTCGAGCAAGAATCCAACAATCAAATGCAGCCTACAAACAAGCTATCAACCGACACCGCCGTTTCAAGACATTTGAGGCAGGAGATCAAGTCATGGTTTTCTTACGAAAGGAGCGCTTCCCAACCGGTACTTATAATAAACTCAAGCACAAAAAATATGGACCATGTCGTATCCTTTGGAAAATCAACGACAATGCTTATTTTGATATTCTGAGCTCCTTTTCTATCTCTCCAACTTTCAACATCTCGAATTTGGCGACCTACCACCCACCTAACCAAGGTGCCAATGATAAGCACTCGGGGACGAGCTTTCCTAGAGATGGGCCGCATGACACAAATGGTCACACTAGCATGGCATAGCCCCTTGCAACAGATGACACTATAAACGATGTGGCCCCTTAAAGGGCCCCATAATCATTTTTACTTGACCATCATTCTCGTGGAAAGGAACCACACCTTAAGAACCTTCAATTATTACCAATAAATTGCCGCATGTGGCATGAAAGTTGTAGGAAGTTAAATACCCAACCTAGCTGTAGGAAGGGTCATGCTATTTTCTTCATTCTTCTACACTTTGTGTTGTATCTCATCAGTGGATTCCAATGGACCTATACTCAATGGATTCTGAGATTTCCCACTGTTATTGTTCTTCAATCATTCATCTTAGTGAAAGGAGTCTTTCTTCCTAGTTGTTCAACATCAATGTTCCTCGACCAAGTAATGCCTACATTTCAACATCCATCGCACGCTTCCAACAGAGAAGAGTAAGTGCCTCATAATGATCCTTAGGAATTGATTCAAAAGAAATGACAAGGGCAAATTGCTTGTAGGAAGGAGAGAGGGCAACATAAGAAGGAGAATTAATAAGAGAGTGCTAAGTTGAGGCATGTGAACCTTTACGAAAGGCAATGGGAAGATCAAGGGAGGTGGGATCTACATCAGGGGAAGTGGTTGGCGAGGCAAGGCCGACAAGTGGTGCACATGTACAACGTCGATGATAGACTTGCAAAGGGCGAGGAGAAAGCTCCGCTGTCAGAGGTGACCGAGGTGCTGATGGCAAAGCACAAGAACCAAGAGAAGACACAACAGGAGGAAGAGGAACAGCATTAAAAGTAGGTGATGCAGAGCAACTAGAGAAAAATAGAGTATCCTCAAGAAAAACCACATCAAAAAAAACAAGATACCAACAAGAAACAAGATGATAACACCGATATCCTTTCTGAGCACGAGGATAACCCAAAAAACACAACGAAGAGAACGAGGGGAGAGCTTATCAAGACCAACGGTTAGATCCTTGACAAAAGCAATATGCCTAAAGGACCTTGGGCGGAAGAGGAAAAAGCTCTTGTCAAGGAGCGAGCTGTTGAACCGGAACAACACCTCCTAAGGGAGAGGCCGACATGTAGTTAATGAGGTAGGCGGCAATCATAACGGCATCAGACCAAAGTCTTCAGAACATGCACATTTCAATTAACAAGTTGCGAGCGACATCAAGAATGTGGTGATGCTTACGCTCAACAACCCCGTTTTGTTGTGACATATATGCACAAGTGGTCTGATGGATGATACTATGCTCAGAACACAAGCAACGGCAATTTGAACAAACTGAAAAGCATTATCCGTGCAAAACAATTTAGGAGTAAAAGCAAACTGAATATGAATTTCATTGAAATAATGACGAATTACATTAAATGCATGTTGACGATTTTTTAACAAGTACACTCAAGAGACGAGAAAAATCGTCAACAAACACAATATAATAACGAAAACCACCAACTAACGAAACGTAGGCGAGACCCTAGAGGTCCAAACAACACAATGAATTAAATCAAAAAAATGAGACACAGACGACAATTGACAACTACAATAAGTAACACAAAACTACATACCCAGAATACATAATTGACAGGTAAATGGTTGAACAAACACAAACGGCAAAGCTTCACGAAGTTTGCACACTGATGGGTGGCCCAGGCGACGATGCCACAGCAAGCATGAATCACCCGACACAGCGAACACAGCAAGCCCCCAAGTAACACCATCCTGCACAAGAATGTAAACACCGCAACCCTGCTCAAGGCCCAAACCAAACATCTTGCCCATCTACAAATCATGAAAGGAGCAATGAAAGAGATAACCACCATGGGTTATCCTGAACTTGTTGGGCGGAGGGAGAAATTGGAGGATGCCTGAACTTGTCCTAGCACCAATCAGACGAATGGTTGGTGCAACCACAGTGTGCGCAAGGAGGGCGTGAGCGAGAATCAGGCCATTGGTGCATAGTCAACCACCATTCCTAGAAGATGAGGAGGAGCAAGGTTCGCACGAGACGGGCTATGCGACAAGGGCAACGAAGTCGACAGAGGGAAGCACGACAAGTGAAAAGGAAGGGGCGCCCGTCAGTCGAAGCACACAATTGAACATCATCTAAAAAGTCAGAATCACATCGACAACAAGAATCTGACATCGAATCTGCAAGGCGCGATTGGGACGCAACCCAGCAAGAAAGAGGGCAATGCCAACCTCCTCAAGATACCACCATTGAGAAGCGAGATCCAACGTGCAAGGCTGGACATGGGAGAAGAGTCGCTCATTCGTCTCACAGACGTGAGCAATACTATTGTCGGCCTCGTAGGTCACACATAAGGTTTCCCAAACACATTGTGCAAGACGAAGACGCATGATACTACAAGCGATAGGGTTTTCAACATTGTTGATAATCCAGGAAATCACGACGAAGTCAACCGCACACCAAGCAGCAAAGTCAGCAACCTTGGAATCCAACAAATCATTGATAAGGTGACATTTGTGCATTTGAGACACAACAAAGGTCTCAAACGCACTTGCCCAATGGTGATAGTTCGTCTTGTTCAACTTCACGTCGTGACAATAAGCTTGCTGACCCACAAGGAGGAGGACGAGTCCATGGGAGGGAGAGAGCAGGGGTCGACAGAACACCAGAGACAGTCGTGCGATGATGAAAAAAAGAGTTGAACTGACACCCATGCTAGAGAAGAAGAAGACAAGTCTATTGGGACAAATAGTCCCACATCGGAAATAGTACCGATGTCGATCTGACTTATAACACAGTTAAAAACCATTCAACTACTCAGCTAGGTTTTGTTGAAATATGGGAAATTTTCAATATGGTATCAGAGCAGGTTGCGCACTCTATCTATTAGCCACAAATAGGCTTGGCCCCAACCCGAAATAGTATCAATGTCAGTAAAAGGCCTAGAGCTATGCATGTGAGGGAGTGTTGGGACAAATAATCTCACATCAGAAATAGTACTGCTTAGCTGGATTTTGTTGGAATATAGGACATTTTCAACAAGGTCGTCACTACCGATAGGAGGGAAAAGAGGGTTAAGGTTTAACCTTGCTCTTGATACCAAGTTGAAACTAATGATTTTGATTAATTACAAAAAGTACATGTACAATATATATATATACAACTATAAATGGGTAAACAGATCCACAACATATTTGGTCCTAATTACATAGCCTAGGGAATGCCCAAGGTCATTGTCTTGGCACATTCATAAGATCAAACATAATAGCATCATAACAAATCATATAAATACTCAATATATGTTATACAATAATTAATAGCACACATTCATTAATTAGCTTTCTTCAACACTAAATTTACCAATCTTTGTTATCTTTTACAGAAACTTCAGCAACACTACCACAACATGATGTGAATATACATTGCATCTATCATGTAACAACAAAAACTACCGGGGTGGCTCACATTATGCAAATATAGAAAACATAAACAACAATCCAAGTCATAACCCAACTGTGGGGTAAATGTAGAAAACATAGGCATCAAGAATTCTTGTGGTGGCTCACATTATGTAATGAAATATGAGGGAAAGAAATTAAAACCTGTGGACATCTTCCAACATAAACACACGTAGTGCCTTCATCTCTAGAGGTTTCCACTTCATAAATTCACGCCTCCAGTTATGTAGTACGTTTACTGGGGTCACAATCAGGGCAGTTTTTAACCCTAAATCAATACTCATCAAAGCAGTGTATAGGAAGGCTATAACCTGCATGAGGTGACAACAGAATCATAAATCCCTATTGCTGGAAGATGAATCATATCATCAAAACATTAACAACAGTAGGAAGAACTGAAAAATAAAACGTAAAAAATATTTTAACCGAAAGATGAAAAACTTAAACAAGTCCAGAATAAATCATAAATATAAAACTTTTACAAAAAATCAAAGAAAAACAGTATAAAGCCCATTCCTACAAGACCTTTGCCATTTCTCAAAGAGGAATATCGATGCCTAGGTTTTCAAGGTTTATTTTCATATAACTCAAGATTTAGTCATCATTGAATAAGCCCTTCTTTTTTCACGTTTGCATTGCCCCTCCCCTTTATGTTCTCTTTACCAAACCCCGTTCACTATTATAAAAACATACATAAAAGAGCAGTTATTAGTGACAAAACTATGAAAAGAGAAACTACACAATGTTCAATAGATATAGGTTTACATCAATGATTCTCTCAAAGTTCTTTTTTTTTGTTTTAGCTATAAATGAAATAACTAAAGAAATTCAAAGAGAAATACCGTCATGTATGCGATTAGCTAATGATATTATTTTGATTGATGAAAGTAAAGTAGGAATTAGTTTCAAATTTAAATTATGGAAAGATAATTCAGAATCCAAATGATTTAAATTGAGAAGATCAAAAACTGAATATACGAAGTATAGGTTTGACAAAAATAAGAATAATGATGAAATTATACAATTAGATGATCATAAGATTCATAAATGCAAGATTTTTAAGTGCTTAACATCTACAACAAGTAGCAATAGAGACAAAAGATGTTATTTATATGATTGCAAATTACAATAGGGTGAATTAAATGGAGAAATACATCTGAAGTATTATGTGATAGAAGAATACCCTTAATATTAAAAGAAAAATTTTAAAAAACTGCTATTTGTTCATTTAAACTTTATAGCTTATAATGCTAGGCTATAAAGTATAACTGTATGTGTTGCAGAGAAGTAAATGCTTAGAATAATGAATGGTAAAACCATAAGGGGTAAGATAAAAAATAATTTTATTAGAAATAGAATAAGTGTTGTACCAATTGAAAACTAGATAAGAAAAAATTGACTTAAGTAGTTTGATAATATCATTAGGAGATCAAAGGATGCACTTCTTAGAAAAAGATAATTAATTAGAGTAAAAAACTAAAAGAAATAGAGGAAGACCAAAAACTATTTGAAAAGTTCTGAGAAAATATTAAAATTGATGTAATTTAACCAAAAATTTGACCAAAGACAGAAATAGATGGAAGGAAAGAATTGATGAAATCGACCACAAATGGAATAATTAAAATAGAGGAGAATAATAGCAAGATACTACAAAAGCCAAACAAGCAGATAGATCAAAGAGAAAAGGACAGAAACGAACACAAATCATAAGTTTGAGATAAGTTCTAGAATAGAGTTATTCTTCCAAATGACAAAGTCAACAGGCATCAATATCGAGAAATGCAACCTGAAAAGTCTTCCCAAGCCCCATTGTATGTGCAAGAATGCAACCAAGGCCTTTATCCCCAGATTTGACCTTTCGAACAGATTGTATTATGTTCTCCCACATGAATCTAATGCCAGCAATCTACAAGAAAGCATGCATAGATTATAAAGAAATAATGACAGGAAGTGTTACCAACTGCACTATAGAAAATATATGAAAATTACTGGGACACGGTAGAACAAGAATTTCAGTTTAAACCCTTAGCAACTCCAATACAAAATAAAGTAGCAGACATAAGGGTGGACCTACTTAAGGTCCATGTGGGTACATGCTCACCAAATGAAATTTTAATGAATATGACATATATTAATATCTAATTATAATGTCACATATATATGTGAATATATAACACAAAATTAAAAATAAATCTAAGACAATCAGTACCACATTTCTGTTAAGAATGAGAAATTGAGATGCCTTGCTCACCTTGTTTTCAATGATTTCTCTTTTGTATATGTTGATAAATTTAAAAACAACTCAATAAATATATTTTAGATATTTAAACCTACGCGACCTAACATTTCAATATCTTAATAGAATTACTGAACATTCTCAAAAACTTGTGAAATTAAAGTAGGATAAAGTCTGTTTTGAAGTACTGCATCCTAATGTTTAGTGTTACAGCCATCAGTTGACATTACTTCTATAGAAAAAGTCTTTTCAACAATGAACAATACAAAGAAACATTTGTAAAACAAACTTGATGATGAATTTATTAATGACTTTTTAGTTTCCTACATTGAAAGAGATTATCAAAAGATGTTAACAGTGAAATCAGCATGAAGCAACTTCAAAATGTGTACTTGACAAGGAAATCTTTGAAATTAGTTTTAATGAAGAATCTCAATTCCATTTTTAAGTTGAACTGCAAAACTAATTACCTAGAAAGATTCATTAAAACTAATTAGCTAGTGAGAAAGAGCTCAAAAATGATATAAGAATTTCAATTCCATTCATCGGTTTCGATGTAGAACTATTTTTCCCAATATGTCCTTGCACTTGTTAGTTCTTCATTAAAATATCCTATAAACATCTTACATGTAACGTGCATCGATTAGTTCTGATAATATATGAACTTTGTCACACTAAAACCAATTGATTAAAGGGAAAGAATTCACAAGTGATATAAGAGTCTCAATTTCACTCATCGATTTTAATGTAGAACTATTTTTCCCAACAAAGACATTTTTATATTTCAAATCTACATGTAATTTTTTTATTTATTAAATTAAATACATAATTTATTTAGTGTCCCACCCCATAAAAAATCCTGAGTCCACCATTGAGCAGACATATATAAGATTGTGACAAGGCCGTTAACACATTAGGAAATAAATTAACACAAATAAAGACTTGAAGAACCACGTGAGGGAAAAAAAAGGATTGATACTTAAATTCAGATTTTAACCCATCAAGATGCAGAAAACAATACAAGAAATGTATATACTAGCATTGCCCAAAATCAAACGATGAAGTGTGTTTTCGGTAAAAATCCAGAGATAAGCATTGGAAATCAAGGTTTGGAAGAAAAAATCCACCAGTATTATATTGATAGATACACAAATCTATTCAACATTTCTGTCTATGTTGTAAGATTTTCTGTCGATTGACACACCAAATTTAGTCATGTCAATGACTGGTACAAAAATCATCCAACTTAGGAGTAATTATTCTGCTGTACAACATCTCTTCTCTAATTTCCTTTCTTCTTTTCTTCCCACCATTCTATTGTTAATCACCAATGTTGTTGTTGAATTGCTTTCCTCTTGTGCTTACTTTGTAACTAATCAGTTACTACACCTATTAGGCATTGATATTTAGTGTATATCGAAATTATATTCGTTAAATCTAGCAGAAAACCATGTTGATCTTTTTTTTCTTGCTATTTATAGAGATTTTACATTTTCTGAATTCAAAGATAAATAGCTGATATTGTATACATATAACACAGGATATTGAGGCAAATAACATGTAGATAAAATATCCAACATAAAAGCAATAAACTTCATGAAAAACCACTATATGTCAGAAAAACTGAATAATTTATAATTATTAGGAATGAAATTGTAATACCTTGTATTTTTAGTAACCAAATCATTCTTCATGGCGGTGAGTTTGTAAAAACAAGGTATTATAGTCATAATACAGAGATATTACTAAGTTTAATTTTTAACTTATAGGAGTTGAAGATTAACTATGGTAGTCAATGTGCCAATGAATCTAGCTCACTCCAGATATATAATAACAGTCCCACTACTTTTGGGCCAAATATGAAATGTTGAATTTAACGAGTAGCAATAATCCCTCTCATCACTATATCACACAAGTTATGGCAATCAATCACAATATGCATTATACATTCATAAAAGGATGAATGATAACAAAGACCATTGTTAGCCATATGACCTTTTATAGCAGAATCAAGTTCTAAACAAGGATCTAAACTACATTCTCTTGTAGGTTGTTTGTGCTATGGAACAGCATTGTCTCTACATGAAATACAGAAATAAATTCTTCTTTTGTCATTTCAAACTGACTAGATTACTGCAAAATATGTATGGCATCATTGTTATAATAATATGAAAAAATGAACATTTTTCTGTTAAGAGTCATCATTTTTCAAGGAAAAAATGATTGGCATTCCAAATCACCATTTTTTATTTTTGGATTTGACCTTTTGTGTTGTGGCTGACATTATTTTATTGTTTTGATACTTTGTTTTTTGAAACTTTTGTGCTAGTCATATACTTAGGTACGTTCAGATCCCTGTTATTAACTAATAAATACATATATTCAAGATAAGATTTTCAATTTTATTATATTTAATTGAATTAAAATTTGTTTAATCCAATTAGTTTGATAGTAGTCATGATTGTACACGTGAAAATGAATCTATATTTATTTAGTTTTAAGTCATACCAGTTTTTTGAAAAAACCACCATTTTAAAAAAAAATTCATTTTTCATTGATATAATACCCATTTTCAATTTTTTTTACAACATTGTGTAGTACCTAGATATTAGCATCTTGTCTCCTTTCAACATCTGTATCTTAAATCTAAATGTGTTTTTATTTCAAAATGTCAATTCTATGGGTAAATCCACACCTTAATGGGCATATCCTTAATGTAAGCCAATATATGTAGAGCATGATTTCAATAGACAAGCTAGACTGATGCATAACTTGACTAAAAAGACCAACTACATAAGATTACAGAGTTAGTGAGAGTGTAGATCATATGCAATCCTTTGATTTAATATTGCTAGGAAAGTTGAAATGGAGACAACTTGATAAAGCTGAAAGGGGAGTGGCGGGCGGAGATTCTTTGTTCAAAGTTCCATAACCGCTTTTAAGCCACAAAAAGCTTAATAGAGTAAATTAACATAAAAGTCTTTTACAATTCCGTGTGTCAAAATCTCTTCCATGTTTTTGAAGATCGCGTAAAATGAATTCTGAACAATCTGCTCATGAAATGAAGTGAGATTATGCATATAGGAGATTTGTTGCTCTCTTGTGTACAAGATTCCAAGTAAATATGATTTACTCTATCTTTCAAGAAAGAACTTATATGTTATTCCAGAGGGCTGGAGATAAAAAAGAAGCTAAAGGAGATGTGATGCACCTATGAAAAAAAAAATTATAATGAAGTGTTGGGCAAAGGACATGGCAGATTATGATATCACATTCAATAGAGTCAATGAAATCTAGAATGGTGTTTGTATAAGAAAAAAGGCATGGAATGTGGTGTTGAGAGAAATTGTTGGCATCAAAGATTGGGGAGATTTTAAGTGGATCATTAGGTTGGTTCATTTGCATTCCCTATCAATGGATCTTTTCTTTCATTTTATCATGTTACTATCAAGCCTACTATGAAGATTCTTAGAGATGTTATTTTGCATTATATGGGTTATTAGATATCCATCTAATCCCTCTTGTAGCAATCCATAATCTCAAATCAAATTCATATTTGGAGCTGGCGCCATCTCATCTTTGCCATCCACTTAATCACACATTAACAGCTGGCCTTCGGCAATTTGGTTGGGCACTTACCTTTTTTGGTTGGGCCGGTTTGGGCCCAGCTCACTTTTAATTTGTTGTTGCTTCAATTTTATTGGGATTTCGGCCTAGTCCCCCCCAAACCTGTATTCAGCACTTTTCTTGCGAGCAACCTCAACCTGATGAGTAAGATTGTGGAGCGTATTATTTGAAAAAAAAATAATCACACATTAACAGTGACTCCGGCAACTTTCCATCAATCTGCTTATTGTCTATACCACTCTTGGTAAGGACGACCAAAAAGCCATGGTCATTTTATAAGGGGAGGATATGACCCTCATAGATTTGGTCAGCATGATGAGAACAGCCACACTTCTGATAAATGATAGAACAAGCTTGTTAGGCCCTAATGAGCTCGACAAAGAAATCTTCTATTGACCAAGCTACTCCTCCATCATGATCATATTCCAAGCCCACTGATGAGAAGTTCCTACAATTCTAGACTACCGACCCTCTGCCAAAGCTTCATATGCAAAATCCTATGTATAATTTTCCTTTTAGCTTCGCAGGATAATTCATAAATTATAAAACCATGTACGTCCTCATGCTACGTACTAATAATTTGTTTGCTTATCTCTTTGGTTTTTCTATTATTTGTTCTGTTGGTATTCCCAATAGAAATCATTATCACATGTATGGCAAAGGTATTGTAAAAACAACTTTACAAATTACATCTGACAAAATTCCTTATATAATTTCTATTAACCTATTTCCCATTAATACCAACATTAAAAGCTTATACTATTTTATCACAATCATTCCTTTTCATTTTACTTTTCAAGACCTATGGATGTGAAGCATAGATTTGGCCCACGAGTCAAGAAACCACATTCACTTTTTTCAAGAATGAAATGCAGATATGTTTTGTAAATTTGAAAAAAAAATTGGGAAATTTTGGATTTTTATTTTTCCTGATATTTCTTGCAAAAGAATCTGTTTTCATGTATTTAGAAGTCAAATGTAAATAAATGCAAAATATAAAGTGAGACATAAGTCTACATAAAATCTTGATAATTTATAATCATTGAGCATTGGAAAATATAAAAATCACATGGTAATAGTGATATGATACTGGATAAGTATCAAAAAGGATGCGCACGTATAAGGCACTAAACCTGATGCGACTTCAATTTTGAGGAGATGCTAGGAGGTATTCTGACAGGTTCCTCACCTTCTTCTCTAGCAACATTTACAATATAACCTGTAGTAGCATCACCTAGAACTTCAACATTTGCACCTTCTGTCATTATCTGAATTAGTGCTTCATTCTTACTACGGTATCCAGAAAACTGCATGGACTTCAAATGCTCTTGACGAGCCTACAGTACAAAACATTAACAAAATTATTGGTCAAATATAACACTTGGAATGTAGTACAGAAAACCAAAAACAACAGGTACCTTCTCCATCTCAATTTTTTGTTTAGTTTCTTCTCTAAGTTCAGCATCATCAAGAATTCTCCTAATTTTTCTCTTACTTTTCCTTTTGCTGCAATAAATAATAAAATAAAAAACACACAAGTGATGATACGAATACAACAGATACACAAACATCAGATAAAAATGTTTTCAACAGTTTTTTTATTTACAATGCATAAAGGATCAACAACAACTTTGTGGACTCTAAGCCTCTTTGTTGCATTATGGACAGCTTTTATGGCCAAAAACTCTCCTCCAAACTATTACTTGCACAAGTCTAATGGGTCCCTCAAGGATAACTTGACTCCTTATTGCCAAGCAAACTTTCAGGAAAGAACTTTCACACTATCAGGCTGCAAATGAGACTACTTTGATCGCAGGAAAACAATGAGAACTTGTATAAACATCCAAACAATGATTCCTCCAGAAGGAAATTAATTCAAGTTGCATTCACAGCAGACATGCAAATCTACATTCTGGTACATTTCAGGAAACATTCAACCATGACAATTTTATTACCACAAACCAATTCAATTCAACTTCAAGTACCACAAACACCTATGAAATGTTCTTCGCAACTTTCAGCACAGACTTCCGCATCTCTGCGGCTATTATCTTCCTAGTAAAACAATTGCAAAATGATAGATGATTGTATCAGAATGAAAAGTTGAGCATAACAATATTATGAATATCTACACAATGATTACCATCATGGAATCAAACATTGATACATGCTGGAGAAAATAAAAACAACAGGAAAATGCAATGAGAATGATGATATAAATCCACTGAAAACAAGACTATAATCGACATTCCATAGTAAAATACAGGATAGAAAGCATTGACCAAAAAGTGTTGCAATGTGGAGCATACAGCAACTAGAACAACACATACCTTGATGAAACCCTGGAGTCCGAATCTGAAGTATCTGACTCAGCCTCAGAGCTACACACCATAATACAACCACTAGCTCTCTCATAATCTGAAATTAACTTTTGCAGCAGAGCAGGAGAACAACAACAGCATTGCCAACTAGAATTGTTTGATCTCAAAAGTTGGTCTTCACCAAGATTCCTCTTTATACATGTAATGCAAAACAACATATTGCAAGAGGTACAATTGACCAAGTCATTTGACCAACCACACCATCTACAGTAACTACTATCTGGATCAAGGCCCTGCAATTACCAGAAAATTAGAAGTACCGAAGGAAGCCAATCTAAGAAACCAGGAGTGAGATTATAATTGTTTAATGAGAAACTAATAGCAAGAGGGATGCGGGAAAAGGGTATGCCACAACATGAAGGCCAACTTTGATGATAGAATGGTCATTATTATAAACTTATAATTTTGGAAGAATGTCATCCGTACAAGTGTGGTTTGATTATGAGTCAAACCTAGTACTAACCACATATTGGCTCCCTTACCCAGAACCATTTAAAGAACCATAATACACAACCACAATAGAAGTCAGGTGAGAAAAAACAAATTATTCACCGATAAAACCAAACATGTCAATCTAGTTTCCCACAACATTAATTTCCAACAGAAACGGATAGTTGTACCAATATAATGAATAAAATATCCATTTACATACCTTACTCTGCATATTTTCTTCCACCACAGACTTACAATGCTCACAGACAATAACTCCAAGAAGGGGATGCTTGTGAACATGAGAGGTTCTCAAACAAGCAAAACAGGCAGTGCAATAGAAATCCTTTGTGAATTTTTTTGCTTGAAAAGAATCAATGTCAATAATACCAGCATCTTTAGCTTGGATTGATGATTGTCCATGGCTTGCATGTGGACTGCAAGTACATTCGTCCAATTTATCCACCATCTTGTCGTCATCATCACTATCTATTATAACTGTAGGACATCTTTTACCACTTGTTTCTCTATCACTAGATGTAGCAGCACAAGGTGAATTTACTCCAAGGCCAGTGGAAGTATTGTTGGGATTAGAACATACAAATGTTGCTGTTTTGTGTCCAGAAAAACCATCATTATGAAAATCCTCATTCTCTGAATGAACCTGTGAAAAAATGTTGGATAATGGTAAGAAGACTGATCCTGAACAACAACAAATACACATTTCAGAATGCATCCAAGATTCAGGAAGCATACAACAGAAGAATCACATAATCCAAAAAAATCATGAAAACAAACACAAAAGAATATTTCTTCTCACCTATTAAAGGCCATCAAATGCTGTTTAAACGTTTTTTGACCCAAGTCATTAAGTTTTTGAGAAAATGAGAAGAAACTCTGACAACCACTGGCCATTTTCACCATTTTTAACCATTTAAATGGCAGTTTTTAGTGAAAGGTAGGTGGAAACAGAGCCATAAATGAATAGCTTCTTCCAGATACCCGATGTGAAAAACAATGTAAGGGTGCACCAGACGTGAGACTTTCAATTGTATTATGAGTAGTTGAGTTCATGAATTTTTAGAATGTGAACTTGTAATTGACAAAATTTTATTATTTGGATAAAGATATCTTTCTTTGATATTTATCTATGCTATTCAATTAATGAAGTTAAAGACTTGTGATTGAGTTATAGACTGATAGTTGCAAGCATTAAAGATAAGTTTTTTTAAATTATGTTAAAACAAAAAAATAGGTGGAAGTTGGCTGTGTTTTAATAGCAAAGACAATGCCTCTATGTATAGAGGCTACAAGTAAATGATCAATACAATTCTAATAACATGGGACTAAGCACATTACACATAAATGACCCTCAAACATGAATATACTCTAATACTCTCTCTCAAGTTGGAGCATCTAATTTGCAACAAACTCAATAACAATTCAACAAACTTAAATATAACTAAAAACAATAGCTATATAGCAAAACATTAAAAAAAATTATTTTAATAGTAATAACAGCAAAAGGCAATAATAATTGCTACAGAAGAAATAGTAGGAACAAAAATAATTTAATTCTAGGAAGAACTATATCTCAAACTGTAGTAGATTAACTATTACATGATATAATCCAAAACAATAAAATAGACATACAAATGTAGTGAATCCTCAAGAAATAAAGACAAGTAGATGTGATCTACCCTCAATATTATTTTTGAGAAAACTTTCTTTTACTTTCACCATTTTTTGACACAATTTTTCTCTCTTTTTTATCAAAATAACCATGTGGTGCTTTCCCATCTTTCCCCTCTCCTTTTTCCACTATTTCATGTACCTCTTCTCAAATCCAAGTAGCAAAAATGGAAAAACACCGAGACATCATCACGTCTCTCCCTCCCTGTTCTTCCTTCTACCTCTACCATTAGACAAGAGTGGAAAAGAGGTGAGATCGAAACTCCATAGAGCACAATCTCAATGAAACAAAAAAAGATATTATCCACTCAAGCATTACTTTGACAAAGGTGAGAGCTCATGTTAGGGTTTTGAGAGGAGGGAACAAAGCATTATTTAGACTAGAGGTGGAGACAAGGGCAACAATGAGAGGGAAGCTTGATGGTGGCAAGAAAAGATAAGGGTAAGACTACTAGCATTGGCAACAATGTAGGTCACTACATATGGTGGGAGACAATGACAAAGGAGACAATGTCAATGACTTTGGATGAAGGAGAAGATTGTGGTGCAAGCAACAATGACAGAAGACCCTTTAAATGGCAAAAATGGGATGGTAAGGATGGTCGACGCTTTGACAAGCATGATTACAACAAGTTCCAAGATGAAGATACTGGCAGCAACGATGTCTCTAAGCTATGGTTGGCTAGGAAGAGAGGAGGGGTGGCCAACTATAGGCAGAGGAAGGTTGATACAGTTTAAAGGCACGGAGGAAGGTAGCTAACAATGGCTAAAGATTATCTCCTTCCTACCAAGATCTCTCACACTTTTAACTCTCAAAACTTAAACTTTGAAATGATGTTAAAATAAAGAAATGTGTAGAAATTAATAGTAATTTAATAGCAAAGACAACACCTCAACATATAAAGGCTACAAAGAACTAATCAATACAACTCTAGCAACGTGGGACTAAACTTACTACACAAGCATAATCCTGATACATTAATATACCCTAAAAAAGTATATAACATGTGA
This sequence comes from Amphibolis antarctica, assembly GCA_024699675.1. Lineage (NCBI taxonomy): Eukaryota > Viridiplantae > Streptophyta > Magnoliopsida > Alismatales > Cymodoceaceae > Amphibolis > Amphibolis antarctica. The sequence goes on from JAMKPZ010000170.1 coordinate 72,538, forward strand.
TTGAATCATAATTTATTTATTCAACCAGTTTGATAAATGCAATGTCTGTATAGACATAAATATGGAAAAATTATGTATGCTTATGTTATTAAGGTGAGCCACCCAATCACTTAAGACAATTGGGTGAGGTAGGGCTGAGCCTCTTGCTAAACTGCCTCCCAAGATGCCCAATATTAGAAATGCAACCTCTTAGGGTTGCCTTGATGCCTGAAAGGTGCACTTGACGCCTAGTCATGTATTCTTCCTTTGTGAAGAAGTTTTGTTAAACAAGTAAATAGGTTGAAAAACCCCAACTATCTTTGATATAAAATCCTAATTACCAATGTCATTGAGGCATCATCACCTATTGCCAAAGGTGGCAAGGTGAGGTGAGGCAACAACAATTTCAATAAGATGATTGCTTAGAGTCGACCATGAAGACCGTTGCCTTAAGTATTCTTATGGCAACCTAGATTTGAGTTTAATATAGAAGTGATGACAGGCTTGTATCATATTATTAAAAAATTTGGTACTTGATCCAAAGAGACAGGAGAAGATAACAAATGAGATGTCACTATATAGAGAAGCTAAAGTACCCTTTGAGATGGGCTTAGCAAGTCACCCTGAAAGGCACCTAGCAATACTTAATGAATATTACTTTTTCAGTTGTATTTGTAATTATTTTATTTTATTTTATTTTATTTTGATCCTAGGAGAATGGTGAACACAATTTTGGTGGTTCAACACCGAATTTACAAAAGTTGATTGAATAAGTTCTTGGCCTCACCTATGTTTTAGGCTACAAAATAAATTAGAGATAGAGACGTAAATTGGGTTGTGTTGTTCCAACACAGCCCAATTGGAATTGTCCTTCACCAGAATCATACCAAAGGGGAAAGAAGCTAACTAGGCGCCCATAGCCTATGGCTTGTTCATCTTGTATCAATCAACAATAAGATTTGATCATGTTAAATCATGTTGAATCGTGCTTTTTAATATATCAAATTATAGAATCAATATGCTGAAATTAGGAAACCAAATAAAATCAACTCATTTGATAGATTACCTCTATAAACAATATACCAACTTTAGTACAGAATTTCATGTTTTCATGATTGACATACAGATTCTATAATTGATATATCAAAATTGGTACAGACAAAATACAAAAACTCTTTCTGGTTTTCAGCATATTGTTTATGTAAATGGTATACTAATTTTAGAAAATCCAACAAATGTTATACTAGCCGATGTGTACATACTAGATGATGCCAACACAACCTGATTCCACTAGATAGTAACCTAACATGGCCAAAAAAATCATGTAATATCAGTCAAATGACAACTTTTGACCATGCAAGCTAAACTAGCATGATTGGGCCTAGCCTAGTTGACATGTCTAATCAAACGATGCATGCTACTATTTTTGGTCTTTTAAAATATTCTAGAAAAATAAATGTATAAGATCACTATTATAGTTCAAAAGAATAGTAATCAAATATGAAATTATAGCAAGTATACACCTACTTCATGTAAAGGATGTAAGAGCAGCCTAAATCATTGATCCTCACCAATGTTGATGAATCCCATTACTGGGGAGTTGTGCCTTTGACTTATTCTTTCCCATCATTCCTCATACTTTCCAAAGACACAACCCCCCCTTAAGCATACCATGGATTGAACTACTTTTATCCCATGCATGATATGATAAGTGAAACTCGTCATGGGTCTTTTATCCCAATCAACAAGTCGCAAAGCCTTTGTTATTAGCACCATAATGTTGATGTATTTCCTTACATCCTCCCAAAGTGGTCATTGATAGTACTTATGACTTACTTCCTAAAGGAATCACTCCCACAATAGCTATACCACAAGTCAAGTTTCAACCTGGCCTTCTTGTTCAACATGGACTAAAGAGTGATATAATTCATGGTTAATCAAGTGACTATTGTTCAAACAAAGTCACCCCCATAGCATTTTGGCGATGTCATATACGCCAACAAATAGAAATGGTTCTAAATAAAATGTGTCACCATTCTTACAAATGCAACAATCTTCCCAATCAAATTCATTCTACTAGTCTTTCAAAGTCCAATAAATACGATATACCAGGAATGGTGACTAGAAGATGGGTACTTTTCCATGATCTTCTTCTAATCTTCTTGAAATTGTTAAATGACCACTTTATCACTCAGATTCATGTGGCCAACCCTACAAATTAGGATTATAACTCAAATTGTTGTTATTGTTAGGGAACACTTCAACAATATTTAACACTCCCACTCCCTTGATAACATCTGAAATTAACTTGTACAAATACTTGTGATCCCTAATGTAGTCAGAGGCAACAATAGACTTTAGAAAAATTGTCATGAAATTTACAATATGCTTTTGGGTGGTATTTATCAGCCCATCACTTATGGGTGTAATGTTGTATTGTGGGGATGATGTATTGTTCCAACTCGTTTTTAAACATCAGAAAAATTATGCAACTATCATGGTACACCATGAAATTTATAATCTACTTCCATGCATACTTATCCACCCATCACACATAAGTGTGACCCCGTATTGTGGCCACTGATTTTTAGGACCAAGATGTATTTTTCAACTCGTTTTGGCCTTCAAATACTTGTTCATGATGCCATAATGAGTTAGTGCCTTTACACTTCATCTTTCTTTTGTAATTGTGTCCACCATATGCTAGATCTAAGGGCTCTTAGCAGCATTTGCAAGGATTGCATTATAAAACATAAATTTGGACACTGCACTACCAACTTTTTCTCATGCATTTATCGACATACTTCCAAGTGTTTGTTGCTTTGCCTTGTCTCTCCTTCTAATTGCTACATCAAGTTAGTGGAATCTTTGTTTTTAAGTCCTAAACATCCTTGCAATTGGTCATTTTTCCTTTCTTGTTATTTGTGCTCCTATACGATTTCCACTACGACTACCATACTTGTAATACTATGATTCCTATACTCACATCTGTTCCTTAATTTATAGCTCTTGTTAGGAGTGTCACAAAACACAAATAAAAGGATATAGCCAAAATAGGTGATTGAGATCCTCCAATGCAACAAAACAAAAAGAGCATCAACAGACAAGCAAGAAAACCCCATCACTCAAGGGTAACTTCAGTTAGAATGCCACCATCAATGAATTGCAAGACAAAAAATAAGGAATTGAGTTATTCCAAAGCATCTGAAACATAGCATTAGACTAAAACAACTTTGCGTTGAACCCAAAAATCTACAATAAACTAGTTAAGATATTTTGAGTTTTTTTTTAAGTAACTTTTCCTGTTCTTTTTCTTTGAATTCTAGAAGGAAATCTATATTTTTAAGCTATTGGACTATAAAAGCCCCACATCAATACTACTATAATTGAGCTTGGATTTTATAATATTCTGTTTTCTTCTCTCACTACATGTTAAAGTCTAATCCGAGCAACTTGTTTGTAAAAAACTTATAAGTTAAAAGGGAGTGCCACAAGAGCAAAGAAGCATTAGACCATAAAAGCCTCAAACCATTACTAATACAATTGAATTTAAGCTTTATAACATTGGGTTTCGTTCTCTCATTACCAATTAATTTTAAAATGAACTTTAGCATAAATTTTAGATTACTAATTTTTATTAACAAGTTTCTCACCCTTTCACTTGAAAAATTGTGAGGAATAGAAAATTTGGAAGTTCAAGTATTATAACCTGACAATTTCTCCTTTTGTGCCTACGTCTCTTTAAATGGATCTGTAGCTTCCTCAACAAAATTGCATCATCCTCCTCTCTAACCTGGCAATAGAAAAACGAAAATTAACAATTCCAACAAAAAGATAAAAGGGTGAATATAAACATAAATAAAAATCACATTTAGATGATAAGCAAGAATCAACCTCTTCAACATGGAATTTTGAAACCAGCTTAAAATATTCATGGAATTTTTTATTGTAAGTTTGTGTTAGACTTGGAATGAAAGCTGTAATTATCTCTAGTTGTGCCCAATGGGAAAATAAAAGACTAATTTTTTGGGGGTATCTGCAGGCGACAGCTTCCCATTGCTCTTTCCCAGTTTTTTTTGTTTTCTCATTTGTTTTCATTTCCTTCTTGAAATTTTTATCTTTCCATCTTTTCCCAGTAGTCTTTTATGAATTTAAAAAATTTCTTGTTAGGCTTCAAGGCTTGATAGTTTGACATTGCAATGGGGCTTCATAATTTTACAATGAAATCTCACATAAGATTTGGCATGGATATCACAACAGATTCGGTCAGAAAATAAAGAAACTGCACAGAGAATGAAGGGAGGAATATTGTAGAAGAATGCTGTATACAACCCTTTGGTCTATAGAGAAAAATATGCATACGAGAAAACAAGATCCATGTTGAAATTGCATCAGAAAGAAAATTGAAAGAGGCAACATCACCAGAATGTTGCAAAATGGACAGGTTGAGGATTCAATCTGGGCCAGTTGTCAGAGGTAGAATACCTATACAATGTTCCGAGGTTCTTGAGAGTTGAGATGGCATGGCTTCTCAGTGCTAGATAAACAAAAAAGAGTTTGCATGGCAAACAATATAACTTCTCCTTCATGATAAAAGCACCTCCAGCTCCACCACCTTTCTCCAGTTCTTCCTAGCAATATCTAGGCGCCAACATATCCATGTTTGTGCATTGACACAACATGTAGTTGTACTAGTGTTTCTGTGTCCCACCAAATCTTGATGGTGTGTTCAGGTAGTTGTTTGCGGCTAATTTGCCTCCAATTCATAGATCAGAGATAATATCAGTGGAATTTATTGATATCCATATTGAATTCAGACAGTAACAAGGTCAAAAACAGAGTAGGCTGCAATTTAGTCAACCTTCAACTGAGCATCAGCTCACAGTCTTCAACTCTCCTCTTGCCTACCACCTTCTAATTTATATATATCACGCAGAAAAAGAAAAAAGATGCAAACATAATTGGGTAACATGGATCACCATCCAATTATGCACTTAAAATTAAAAGGAAAATTCTATAAAACTACTATATGTCCAATTATACTTTATGACTCAAAATACTAAGTTGCTGAAATGTATATACTTAGATGGATGAGTGGTGATATTATAAGGAATAAGCGTAAAAATGATTTTATTGGGAATTAAGTAAAATTTGCACCAATTAAAAATAAGATAAGAGAAAATCAACTTAAGTGACTCAGTCATATCTTTAGGAGACCAAATTAAAAGAGGAGATTTAATTACCAAAGAAAAAATTAAAATAAGTAGAGGTAGGCAAAAAGCATTTGGTTAGAAATTGTAAGAAAATATTTAAATTTATGTAGTTTAATTGAAGACTTGACAATAGATAAAAATATTTGAAAGAAAAAGATTTATGTGGTCAACCTTACATAGTGAGATTATGGTTCAAATTTTTGTTATTGTCATTGACATGATTTTACCATTTTGATATATTACATTTCACTTAAAACTTTGATTACACTTCTGATATAGTTAGTTTATGTTTAAGTACAATAGTGACAAAATAAAATCCCATGCCCTGAAATTCTAAATATCCGGGGAACCTAGGAAATTCCACATTTCAATCAAACTTTGCAATAAGTAAAACACATGATTAGCAAGTCACAAACTTCCTGGTCACAAAAAAGTGAACGAAAGACAGTATGCCTTTCACCATTCATAAGCAATTGCTAAGTTTAAAATATTTTTTTAGGACAAAATTATCCTTAATAAAGTTTAAATATTTGCAAGGGCTCCTCCATATGAGTATGGCAATAAGAGGGCTCTTTGAAATTAAAGGTAAGATGATTAGATCAAGTCAAAAAGTAGCATCATTTACCCAAACAAGACAAATATTGTAATTTAACATGGTAGAAAAGAATAATGCACATTGCAATAAAAAAGTTTAGGATAGCAAAGTGAAAACAGAATTAGTTGTGGAGGTGAATCATAATTTATGGAAGCAATACAGCAGAGAATATGATTCTAATTTTTTCCAGATTAACAATGATTAAAGGTCTTCAAAAAACTAGATAATAAGTGAATTTCTAAATTTAGAGAAAACATGGTTTGATGCTAACCGAATTTTTAAAAAGCCTTCACCTTTCTAAAGTTTCTTTTTTGTTCTTCAGATAGATCAATGTCTTTTTCATTATTCAATGCATCAGCATAAAATGGGTCATATGAATCCATGTGAATTTCATCAATCTCCTCTACCTGGTAAATCAAAAGAAATTCAGAAACAGGATGCTCAAGTGTCAGCACAAGTAACAAAGCATTGAACAAAAAAAAACACTAAAGAAAGTACAAGGTATTCTCACATACTACAAACAAGAAAGAAATTTACTTTAACAAGTGTTCTACAGCAGACAAAACAGAGGAAGGCAACAAAATGTCCATGATCTTTCTTTTTAGCAAATTGAGCCCCCATTCATCCTTTATTGTAGACATCAATTTGCTAAGAATAGAAGTTTTCTTAGTCAAAAATACTATGTTGTAGAAAGGAACAAACACGATACATGAGGCTCCTACAATTGTAGGGTCCATCTGATGAGGCTACAATTCTATGAAGTTTACTTCCACATTCATTCTAGTAAAATAAGCATACAATCTAAAAATGGATCATTTAAATTAATCATTTTTAGCAAAAATCATGGATTGTTATTAAAAATAAAAAAGGAAGTGTACAATATGCCACAAAGGGATGTTACCCAAGGATGTAGGATTTAGGGTGAAGAAGGGGGAAAAAACAAAATTAAAACAAGAAATTGCCTCAAAAGAAAGAGATAATAAAAAACTAACCACCACAAATTCTAATTAACCTACAAGCAAGTCATAAGATCCTTCTACAATGGTACTCAACATTGTAATTGCCAATGGCCATCCACTCAAAAATTGCCCATTTTCATTCACAAGCTAATTACACTGCAAAATGGCATGAAACATGCTAATAACTTTTCCCAAGTATTTGGAATTCCAATTACTCAACATGTGATACACCTCAAGGCCAAGTAAATCAACAAACCATGACAAAATGCTATACCAATCAAACAAACGATGTCAACAATCATTTTTGTAGCCAAGGCAAAAAAACACTGATTTGCAAAGTAAGACAGTTATGGAGCAAGAAAAATTTGAAGGGTGGATCATAAGTGTAATAAATTGTTGACAATATATTATATAAAATTTATATATTAATATAAAATCAAAATTATATTACAAAGCTCAATAACAAGTTTGTAATTTTTAAAAACGGTCTTATTATTAATTTTATTTACTAAATCTTACTCAATATAAGCAATTAAACAATCATTTACAAATTCATCACTCATACAATCATGCAAATTTTAGTAATGTTCATTGTAAATAGACATAAAAGTAGGATTGATCAATACTTCTTGACAGAAGAAATAATGTTAACTTTAAATTACAAGACATAAATAAAAATAATACAAGTTTATCAGAAAAAGTCTAGACATATCTTTCATACTGAAAAAATTGGGATTGTTATAAACCTTGAATATATTTTATAAACTCTATCAAATTCTTTATTATTATATACATTAGCAAGATAAAATTCTACAAGTATAGCAAAATGTTCTTGACCAAAAGAGACAATTATTATTTAAATCAAAGCATGCAACATATATAATTAATTTAGTGTTTTTCTCACTAAAACGATCACTAAGATTATTAATTAGTAAATCAATCACACTGTTGAAATTACAAAGTCAATCATAATATTGAAAATATCACATCAATGAAAGTGTATGGATTTAGTTTTTCTTACATAGATGGGTTACATATTTTTATGAGGTTATATGTAAATGGTAGGCTAGTTGAGATCATAATTTATATATGTAAATGTACTACTATTTTTTAAAAAAAGAAGTGGGTCACATGACCCACCTTGCTTAAATGTGGCTCTGCCACTGAAGTAAGACAACTTTATTCGAGTGTGATTTCCATGGATACATCAGAATGATAGAAGCAAACAAAGATCTACAAGTTCCTGGAATTCCACACCACGAGTGTTCCTTTTTAAATGAAACACCCTATCCTAGTTTTCAAATTTAAAAAGTTTTGTTGGCATCTCAACCACACATCTCAAAATTTCTAATGGTCATCACATAAAATAAGTGGATGTTAGTTTTCAAAGGTGTTAAGGGTTTAGGCCATGTCAGTAATATCAATGTTGAAATGTTGTATTGGTGGAAGTTGGTGAATTATATAATTGATTGGTCCTTGTTAATTAACATATCAATATTCACCACGGAAGCTTTATTTACTCCCTCCTTTCACTTCTGAAAATCGATCACACTTTCCTCCTCTTTTCTTCTAGTTTTTCTTCTTCCCCAATTCTTCATCAATGGTATTATCATTTTACATCACTTGAGCTTTCTTTTTTCAAAATGTGTTACTTTGCTGGGTTCTAAGTTCTCTTACAAGTACCTTTCTTTTCTTGCTGTTTAAGTTAAGTTTCCACCTTATTCACTCTTGTTAAGTAGTTTTTCAATTTGAATCTGTAGATCTTTAATTTTTATGCTTAGATTTAAAATTTAATGGCAAGGAATACACCATTGAAGGGTTTTCCAAAGTATTTTTCCAATTTTCACAACATTATTACTGTATTTTAAATGATTTCTCATACCACACTAATTTAAAAGCCTGTTCTATTTTTAATATCATAAATACTAAATAAATAAATTTAATTATTTCTAGATTTGTGTTATTGATTACTTAAACTTTTCATAAAAAACCATACTAAAATTCATAGTTTTATACCATTTTTTGGACTTGCTTATTTTTCACAAACTTACACTGATATTCACCAATGTCCAACACATTTTAGTTAATCAAATCAAAGTCCAACAAGACAACAATGTTCGATAACTTGCACCGTGGAAAATAATTTACTGCCTAAAAACGTGAAGACCATCTCATCAAAGAAGGTTACAATGCAAGAAAAGACGATTAAGAAACATGGCCAATCCAAATCCAATTACAACTTCCAAAGCCCCAACAGAAATCTACTTCCATAATTGACCATCATGTAGACCAAGCGAATGTCCCTCCATATATGAGATACCTTATTAAAATGTTTTCCAACATTACCAAGGAAAACTTCGCACAATCATTTTCCAATAATATTTTTCTACCATAAGTTGCTATCAATTTCTCCTCCTTGCTCCTGACACTAAATCCACTTGCCAATTTTCAAAATTAAAGGTACAAAATGTCATCCATGTCTCTACCCAAAGCTACCCTCTTGAGTTGATGTACCTACACCTAGTCCCATGAAAGGTACCAACTTTTGCCCATATCAAAAGAAATTTCACCAACACATTCCACTTTTGGTACAGGCCAAAACAAAGCCAATAGGAATTTCAGGAAGTACATGATTTCCATAGAAATTTTCAAAATTTTGCAAATCCATAATATTTGCATTGAAATGGTGTAAATTTCGTAAAAAAAATAATATTTCAGCAAAATTTCAAGAAAAAAGGGTGGAAGCATGTGATTTCTCTTTCTGCTCCTTCAAGTTCCTTCTTCCTACTACTCTCTGCTTGACTGGTTTCTGCTCAATTGTCGATGACTCCTATCCTTGTCTAGCCTTGTTGCTGTTGTTACTCCTCCTCAGGAGGCTCTGGCAATTTGCTACTGTACTGCTCCTCTGACTGCCGGTGGTGATTTATTGCTGCTCCTCCAGCAGTCCAGTCATATATCGTTATTGCTGCTGCTCTTATTAGTGATCATAGATATTTATAGATCTATAAGAATGTAACTTGATCTAAAATAGATTTATGGATATATTTGTTTTGGTCATAAAAATCAAGAAAAACTATGTAAATCAAAAATAAAGCAACAAAATCAGAAAAATTAATCATAATCATGTGGTGATTTGAGTTTTTTATGAATACTTTATTTGTTAAGTTTTATTCAGCACGATCATGTTAACTATATCTATCATTTTTAATCATTTTTAATATTATCAATGTTTGCAAATTGAAAGTATCACTTTTGATAATGTATCTAGTAACACCGCAACCATTTCCATGTTTAGATTTGTGAAAACACAAGAAATGGGTAGAAGTGGGCTGACATTAACAAAGACAATGTTTTTATATATAGAGACTACAAAGACACAATTTTGTAAGACTAAACCCACTATACACATCACCCTAACATATTATTTACCCTAACACTCCCTTTCAAGCTAGAGTATTCAACTTACAACAAACTCAACATCAAATCAATAAACATAAAGGATAGCAAAAAAATAACAAATACATAGCAAAACATAAAAAGCAATTGTTGTAGCAGAAGTAGTAGCCAAAAGCATTAGCAATTGCCATAGCATAAGTACCAATAACAAGAGTAATCTGTGATAGACTTTGGAAGTACTATATCTTAGTCAGTAGTAGATTAACAATTAGATGATAAATTTGAAATGATAAAATAGATAGACAAATATGGTCCATCCTAGGGAAACAAAGATAGGTAAATAGATATATATATGATCTACCCTATGAGAATTTTTTCTAAAATTATTTTTTTGTATTTTTCTCTCTTCTTTTTTTCTCTTTTTTTAAACTTCAACACTTTTCCCTTTTTTCTCCTTTCTCTCTCCCCCTTTTTTCTCTCCTTCTTCATTCTCTATTTTTCTCTCTCCATTTTTCTTTTTCTTTCTTTACTTTCCCCTCTCTTCTCTTTCTTCCCATTAGCCTTTTTCACTTACAACAACACCCACAAATAGGGTAGGACAGAGATTCACAAGGTCATTGAGTGCTGATTTAAAGCAATGAAATCAGCAACAACAACAATAGCAATCACCAACTTCTCCTTCTCTAGCATAGGAGCCATAGCCACCATCTCAACTAGTAGCAACAATGTAGTGGTGCATCAAATGGTGATAGTGGGAGCAAGGGTTGGATCGGGGCTTTTCTTTTATTGATTTCTCAATCAACTCTTCTTCTTCCCTAGGGAGGATGAGGAGGAGAAGCTAGGTAAAAAGGAAGGAACAAGAGTTTGTGACAATAGCAAGAAAAGGGCCACAAGGCCCTAGTGGCAATGGATGTCGGATGTACACGAAGCAATAGCAATAACTAGATTGTTGCAAAAGTAGTCAACATAGCAATAGGAGGGGCTGGTCGGATGTAGCCTTTGATGGTGTCAAGAGGGCTAGGCGTGGCTATTAACAACATTGGATAGAAGAGGATGTGTCAATGGCAACTTGAATGGGTGGATATATAAAGGAGTTTACATAACATAAATATCTACACATATTCACATAACGATCATATACCCTTCCATTTAGCTAAATGGCAACTTGAATGGGTGGATATATAAAGGAGTTCACATAACATATTTAGGAAATAAAGGAGTTCAATGCAGACATAATTATAGTTAAATATATATGAATATATAATATATGTTTAAAACATTAAAAAAAAAAATATCTAAATGGGATCCTAGGCACCCTGGCTGACTGGTTGGGCACCATTGTGCCTCAAAAAGTATGGATGAATGTGCTTAAGATCTACAAAACATAAATCTTGGAAAATAAGTTTACATTGCAAATTTTCTTATGTATTTTATTTCTATGCAATTTTGATGTATTGTAAATCTTCATTGATTAATTTTTATGTAATTTAAATTCTTCATTTGATCCAATATAAAGTTTCATTAGAAAAATATTTTTTATTCTTCTGCAATTTGCTGTACTAAAATATAGAAAAATAACACAAACATAAAATAGACAAGTTACAAGACGAAATATAGCACAAAACATGAGCATGAAAAACGAACACAGAACATGGCAAGCACAACACAAACTACAATGCAAGCACAGTACAATAAAAAGCATGCCTTTAGGCCACACTAGGCTAGCGCTAGCATGACACAAAATGGCCATCATACTTAGCCATAGTCTGATCCAATTGACATGTATACTTTTAGCAATGTGACTACCAAACTATATAGAATTGATAATGCAATATTTATCATTGCAATGTAGGTGATTCACTACCTCATTCACTCCTGCGAATTTAAGGCCCATGTTAGCAGCTTGTTGAGGAGTACTTGCAAGGTAAACTGAAGCCCAATTTTCACTGCCAAATGATAAATTATCTTTGTCACATTTGCCAGACTGAATGTACTTGTTGAAAGAGTTCCAATCTTCCCCTGTATTTTCATTATGTGATCCATTCTCAGTGGAAGCAAGTTTTCTGGCAAGAAAACCACTAGCACCTTCCTCCAAAAATTTTCCATGTTTCCTAATAGCAGCATAAGATTACAAAAGCAACTGAGAATACAATGAAAAATAAAGAAAACACTCAAGTTACATGCATACTTTCTAACAGGGTGACATGACTGCAGGTGCTTTTCTGCAGTAGCAACTGCTTCATTTACTTCAGCGGTCACTTGAGAGCCTACCCAATGAGCCCTATCTCTCCAAGCATCAGTAAAACAACCATCAGGCACATGGGCTTCAATCCACTTATAAAGACTAGGAAGCTCAACACCAGCACCATCAAGTTGTTCCTGAGATCAAATAAAGCAATGGACAGCATATATTTATCTTATTACCAACATGTAACATGAGAGAATCCATTTTTCAAAAAATCATGAGATAATATGATTTATTCTCCATAGATGATAGGACATTTAGGTTAAAATAGACAGATTATTGGTCAATGGGATCATCTTCTACGTTTCTCTAAAACTAATTTCTACAGAGTATCATGGCAAGGAATAACTTCAAAATCTCAAGACAACATCAATAGATCTCGTTTTGCTAATAAGACATAGAGGAATAAGAGATTTAAAACATCTACAAAGAGAATGTGATAAATATCATATAAAGTTGTGGTGGGAGCTCACCAATAGAAGTGCACTTTCTGCCTCCAATTTATCAAGTGTCATTTCCCACTGCTCTTTGAAAATTTCCATTTCAGTTGTTACTTTGTTTTCCAACTATTCAGAGAGAAAATATTTGTATGGTTAATCCAATTTGTTGTACAGAATAATATAGTTACTGAACTGAGCGAAACTTTTAAATGAATTTAAAATTTTATATGAAAAGGATGAATGCACTCCACCTCATCACCATGAAGATTTTGTGCTAACTCTTCTCTGACCTCATTTTCTATTCGTTTAAGCGACTCCAACTCTAGAGTCTCCTGGGCCTCTGCAGCCTAAAATCTAAAGATAATAAAAAGAAACAAAAGGAAAAAGATAATAAAATTTGCCACCTCGGTGCTATAATACCAAAGTATTGTACCTTGCTTTCAATCTCCAAAAGTTCAGAAAGTAGTTCTTCAATTTCAGCATCGGTCAAAGGAGGCACCTGAATAACACAACAATCTATCACTCAACACTATATAACTGGAAAATAGAAAATAGTGGTTGAATAATGGCAATGGGATAGATATAGAGGCTGAGAGAGACCACAACATGGCATCCATGATAAATACCACGAAGCATTCATATTCAATTTATACACAAGACGGAAGTCCAGAAAATGAACTCTAATAAAAAGAGATGAAGTTTGTGATTGTTATAGCACTTCCAACAGAAAATTAAAAATTAAAGGAATCGATATAGCTCCAAGTGAATCCCTTTGTTTTCTCCCATCCTTCTTCCTTGCTACGTGAAAGAATAGAGAAAATATCTAAGAAGCAGGGAACTTACATCAGCATATGAATCACTATCCCTCACAAGTGACTCCTCTTCATCAACAGAATCATCAATGAACGAATCATCAGAATCATTTTCCACATCTTCCTCCCCGTCGGTATGCACTTCCTCCATCACAACATCCACATTCTCCTCGTGCCCACATGTTTCTCCACCATCTTCTTTTTTCTTCATTCCCACATTTTCAGCATTCACTACGCCCTGTTTTTCTGACTCTTGATGATAGACAGGCTTACTTTCTTCTATCATTTTACCCTCATTCTCATTCACAGGCTCCCCATTCTCTGCAAACATCCCTTCACACGCTACCTCGCATCCATTGCTCCTTCCTCCACAGGTAACCTTGCATAAACCAATCTACAATTTCCTAATCGAGTCAGCTTTTTTCCTGCACAAAAAAAAAAAAAAAAACCATCCGTGATGGAACACAAAATGCATCTTGATTTTGCTAACAAGGAAGACTGCGACGTAAGGCTTCGAAATTCCAACAAGCTCGTCAACAACAACAACAATGCAAAGCGCAAGCCAGAACACCACTATGTAGCAGAAAAAGGCAGAAATAACATTTTATTGACTACACGTAGAGTAGATTTTAGTACCGGGACTTCAGCGATCACCGAGACCTAAAAGCCGACGCCGACAAACCGGACTACGGGGGCGGCGATGGGAATTTTTAGGGGCGATGGCTTGCGGTTAGACGGGACGAAGAGGAGGTTTAGCTTCGTTCATCCCTCTTCTGCTAGATCAATGATCCCGGCTGGTCGGAGGAGCAGAGCGAGATGAATCCGAGGGTAGGGGAACACGAAAAGGCGAGGCAGCGGGAGGACACAGTTTCTCGAAGCAGTTGGCCAGTTTCTTTGAGGGTTCACTGTAGATTATTGTGAAGTTAAATACAGCAATTCGAGTTTTTCTACTCGTACTACTGGAAAATCCGTTCGGAGATAATTTTTTAAATTTTAATTATTTTTTTGTGATTTTATGAAATTACGTAAAATTATAATTAAAAATTTTATTATTTTTGAAAGCATAAACACCACTTAAAAGTGAGATAAAATTAAAATTAAAATTAATTTTAGAAATACAGTTAAAATTACATATGATATGTTTACTTGCCCTTCTCCACCACTCTTAAAGTAGGTAAAAGAATTTTCGAGAGTGATTAAAGGTAAACAATTTTTTGAGTTTGAATAATGAATGAGTATATTGGAAAATGTGAATGTTATTATAAAAATGAAAGTGATTTTAAAAATTGAGATGAATGATAAATAAATAATGTCTATAATAATTTAGGTAATACAAGTTTATAAGTTGTCATCGTTTGTCCTTGTATTTTGATACCATGTAACTATATTTTTTACTATGTATCGTAACATTTTACAATACATTTACTAAATAACTTTTACATTTTTTATTATTCATAAAATTAAATTAATATCATTACATTTTTATTGTAAATCATGAAACTCAACTTATCTCGTAAAAACATCTAAACAAACAAATTCGTTGAAATATATGCAATAATAATAACATTTTAGGTAATTTTAAAAGTTAAAAGAAGTTGAAATCAAAGTCTAAGTTGGTGAAATAAAGTTCACGTTTTTTAAGAAATTATATGATTTAAGAGGTAAAGTTTTTATATAAGTTTTTTTTGATGTAAAATGTATATTAAAGATGTTTAATAAATATTATTATATATAACTATAGTGTATTATAAAAAATAAAGATAAACATTATATATTGTTTAAACAAATAGAGCCTTTGTCGTCAAGTTTTCAAAGGAGATTTCGTACAAGTCAAATTTTCTGTACACTATATGACTATATGACTATAGTGTACAAATTTGCTGTACACTCTTGTCGCTTACCTGTGTTTGTTTATTTGTCATTTACATCTACTTATTCATTGTTTTGCCTTTGTCCTTGTTGAAAATAAGGAAAAACTCGATGAGTTTGTAGATATCAAGGAAGAAGAGCAAGGCAAAATGGAAGAAAATAAAGGAAACAAATGTTAAAAAATAAAAATGAGAGAACGGTTTTTTCTGAAAATATTTGTTTAGGTGGGTATTATCTTTTATAAAGAGAATATTAAATATTTTAGTCTACAAAAATGTCTTATACTTTTTTTATTAAAATATTTATTTTTAGCATGATAATATTATTTATTAAAATTATAAAGTTAATCATCTTAAATTTCAAAAATATTCTTTTTTAAATTTTCAATTCCTATGAATTCTTATACCTACAGAAACACTTGAATTTTCAATTCTATCTATTTCTTTTTACATGTACAAACATCGAAGCTATAAATTTATTTCTTGTCATTTTCCTTCATTTTTATTTCTCATCAAAAATTAATTTTTCATCATTTCTATACACATAAATGTACCTTAAAGTATCATTTGTGTCACACTATGGGAAATGATTTCATTTCCCAAATCCAAATCTCGCTGCACTGTTGATGCACACATGAAATCGTAGAAATGAAACTTGAGCCTCACACCATTGATTTGTGCGAAAATTTGTTTAGCTGCTCTTGCCTCTTTGCGACCCTACACCGTGTCACTCCCACGCTACCACTCTCACCTCTCAGACGTCGTTGCTCTTACCTCTCTGTGACCCCACGCCATTTCACTCTTGTATTGTCACTTTTGCCTCTCTGACCCCACTTCACTCTACCCTCGCGTCGTCGACTCTCACCCTCTCGATTACCCTTCTCAATCGTTGCCCCCTCAGCGTCTTAGAATTGAAATTTATTTAATAATTTAAAATAAATATTCTTATATTTATTAATTTTTAAATGTTCATTTTCCTTTAAAATTTCTATTTTTATATTTATTTCATATTATAATAAATATTATTTAAATTACATGAATTAATAATTATTTAATTCAATTTCGACATATGTACAAACATGAATATTCCTAATTATGTTTAATTCTAAGAGGTGTACAAATAACTATTTGTCAAAATTTATTTTCATTTAATTCAATTCTACCATTGAAATGAATTCTTGTCAATTAATTTCATTTCATTTCCGTATGCATAAACATGTCCTAAATGTTAAAAAGTCTTTAAATTCGTAGGTAGGTCTTTAAATTTAAATTTTCAAATGTCTTTTTTTTCCATAAATTCACAGGTAAGTTCCAATAAAATGAGATCTACATAAAAATGCCAACATTTACAATTTTCAATAATGAGCTCATTTTAATCATTTTAAGGTGATTATTAAAGGACGAGGGAGGTTTGTGCAAGTTAAAAATTTTGGAAAAAGAAAATTTTGAAAAAATTTCTGAATTTTCAAATTTTTGGGCATTCCGAGAAATTTGAAAAAATTTTAAATTTTTCCACTACTACAAATATAAATTTTTTTCATCATTTTCCATCTATTATATTAGAAAAATTCTTGCAGTTAGCAAAAATTTCTTCACAATATAATTTCCTAACTTCTTACGTCTTATCTAATCTTTTTCGATCATTGTTAAACTCGTAGTTACAAAGAAAATATGAAATTATATTTGAAATGTTAAATATAAAATATTTATAAACTTTTTAAAATAATTATTCAAAATTTCCATAACGTGTACAAACAGTCCTAAATTTTTTTCATTTCTTAATTTTCCTTTTTCTTATATTTTCGACATGTACAAACAAACTCTAATGTTTCGTCTAGAGAAAATAAAAAAGTAATGATTAACTAATCTTACAATTCACCATTGATAAAAAAAAGACACATCTCGAAACTAATAGAACACAACAATTGCCACAATATTAAGAAGATATTCACACTTTCCAAAAAAGAGTAAAAATTGTTTTCCTTTTTAAATACCTAAAAAGACTTCACAAAAATCTCAAGACATTCACATTGAAACCAAAATTTTGACATGCACTTCAATTACAAATTTACGGATGTGTTTAAAGAGAACTCCAACCAACTTTGAGAGTTTGATAGAGTAGATGTTGGAGTTAGTTTCGTGAATAAAGTTAAAATTACATAATAATTAAGATAATAAAAGTTCATACATTAAAATTTATACATTAATAATGACATTAAGAGTGATTTTGAGAGCCAATTGAAATTGACTCCAAACAAGACTTATAAGTCATTAATATTAAATCAACTTTTAAGTAACAACACAATAACTATATATTCCCACTGCATACACTTTAAGGGATAATTTGGAAATGATCTTTCAACTCTAATTTTAATTTTATATAAATTCTCATACATTATTATCATCATACAAATCATTATGTACAAATTTTTATTTCATAATTTATTTTAAAGCTTGACTTTGTTTAATAACAAAATTCAACTCTCCACGGTATTTGAAACTGGAGCACCTCATTACCAAACTACCATACACCTCAGGACCTAAAAAAAATATTATCAACAAATGATAAGCTAAAGTCCAATAAAGAAACATCAAGATGGAAAAGTATAGAGAAAAATGAAATAATTAAAATTTATGTATGCTGGGAAAAAATAAATTACTTAATAAATGTCAACATATTCTATGCATACAATTCTTATGACAAGGCAAAACATCCATACAGTGACTAGTTAATTAATTGTGTAAAATACTTTTGAGTGCCGAAAAAAGGATGAAAATGAAAATGACATGAAATTTATAATTTATGAGAAACAGAAATGACAAAAAAGTACAAAATATTGAATTTTTTGTACATGTTAGAAAATTTAACAAAATCTAGAATACGAGTGTTTGTGCATATACGAAAATATATAAGAAAATTAAATTAAATATAAACGTTTGTATTACTATCATTAATATCAACAATTATATTTTTAAATAGTAATTACATTATTTTTCTTGGGCTACTGAAAAAATTAAAATTTGGTTCAATTTTTCTTGGGCTCCTTTTTTTTTTCAAAAGTTGACCCCAATAATCATCACCATATGCCAACTAAGCCTTGAGCAATTCTAATAGCAACAAATTCGAGAAATAATTCTTTTTGATAATGATAGTATTCTCACCTCTCCATAAAAGGAACTGCAAATATCAGATAAACTAAGTTATTGAAGTTGGTTAACAAATTTAGGAGATAATTAGCTTACTCCAACTATGTGAGAGATTGTTTATTATGTCAAACTAGTTCATCAATAGAAATTATAGTGTGGAGAGTATCAACATTTATTTGAAGAAACAGCCATGCTTGTTTCCACTAGTGAATGAATCAAAAATCCAAAGAATCAACTATTAATCAAATCCATGAGATGCAATATTAAAGGATGAAGTGCTTGTGATGGAATCAGATACAAAATGCCTCTGGAAAAGGCAACCACAAAAGGATCAGCTTTCTTTTTCAAGAACCACTTCTGCTCTTGGTATCATCATCCACCGACCTTGATTGGATTATGACTCGAGCTCCAGAAGTCAACCTGCAAGAAAGGAGCATTGTGTTAGCCTCATGTGAAACAGGAAACATGTTTATAAACAAGCTTACCTTTCTTCAATCTTTGTGGGTTCCTCTGTGTCAATGGCATCTATTCTAGATGATGATCCATTACATGAAATGCAATCTGTGGGTCTCCTCATCACACAGCCGCCTTGTGACTTCTCACTGAATACAGACTTGCTGCAATCTACCATGTCTGAAGGTATTCTTGGGCTTACTGAAATGTGAGACATTTTCATCTCATTCTTTGGATGTTTGCCTGCTGTGACTTTCATGGTCTGTTGAAGACATTTTGAGTGAGTTTGTTCTTCCTTATCTGCATCCGGATCTTGTGCCCTGCAATTCCTGCATTTGTTGGCTGCTGTCAAATAAGGATACTTGCATTGGTACAACCTTATAGCATTGTTTACCTGTTGTCATCATTATCGAAATGCAGGTATCTAACTAAAAATTAATTGATTATTAGTAAATAGATCTACTCTTATATATACAAGTCCTATCATCACTTTTTTCCAATGTAGGATCATTCCAACCATTCTCTTTCTTGCGATTTTTTTAATGTCTTACAAATATCATTTTTTGATCAGATAGATGTTTGTAAACTCAAATGTAATGCACCATTTTTGGCTCTAATACCATATTGAAATGTAAAACTTAAAAAAAAGCAATGAGTGAAAAAGAGTGCTGACATATTTGAAAGTTACAAAAGTGGAGACAAGAAATATAATGAGACTTTTTGCTAATTGATTTTGAATTAAATGTCCATATTTCCACAATTAACACTATGAAAAAGTAAGAGAAAATCAATTTAGTTACTCATAGTTTTTTTCTCTCTGTAGATATATACAAAGCATAAATGCACTTTGGAACCAAGTTTAAAGATGGGGAAACAGGATGACACCTACTAAATTGAGTTTTAAGGTGCCACAAGCTGTAGTCCTCTTTTTGCATGGATGGAATTTATAAAATTTGAGGAAAAAAAATACTAACAACCCACCTATCAGCATTGTACGATGAAGATCGTTTCAGTTTAGTAGCCATTCCTCTTTCTTCCCCATGCATTTTTGTCTCAATCAGGCTCCCACTGAAGTATCTCTTATCATCCAATCGTAGACCCACAGGTCTTTGATTTTCTGAAAGGTGGTCAAGTTCTCTCATCACTGATCCACTCAACATTGAAGAAGGGAATTTCACATTTGAGAAAGAGGATTCATATGAGGTCACCAACCCCAAGTTATGGCGGTCTTTCAAGGAGAGTGACCCACATGTGATGAACTTCATAATCACATCCATGGCCTTAAACTTTGCCCTTGACGGTGTAAGACATTCTTCCTCAGGTATTCTTAACCTGTTCATCTTCTGAGCTTCGGAACGGATCAGAGACTCAAGTGTGTCTATGTTCTCATCAGTGGGCGATGTGCTTGAGGAGCTCTGTGGATCAAATATGTCTTGACTTTTCATCGAAACAATCTCATTCACCTGTGGGTTTTGGTCATGGCATCGGTTATCCAGTTGAACATCCAAATGCATGTCATGCCTCTGATTCATCTTCTCTCCTACACATCTCTCCTCAGTTTGGGTGGAAGCATCGGATGAACGGTTATGATTGCAAATCTTGTAATCAGGTGGGTTTGGGGGTGTTCCATTGACAGAAGAAGAGATGAATTTTTTCTCCGGAGATGGATCGGCAGAGGATGAGCTCGACCCATGCATTGCAGGGGAGAATTCGTCTTCTCTGGTAATAGTCCCAATGGAAGAAGGGGACGACTCTTGACTTCTAGATGCTAATGTGGGATCTTGCATCCGTTCCTGCTGCTGCATATGGTTCTGCAACCTGGTGTTGCTACCATTGTCTTGATGGTGCTTATCTAAATTTTAACATGTCAAGTTGAATCCACCGTCATTCACCACACAAAAAGTAGTCCTTTCTACTTATCAAGCAACTAAAGAGTTTCAAAATTCAGAAACCAAATATGTTGGGCAATTCGACGAATACCTGTTGGGCAAGCATCCAAAATCTCTGAACCTTTGAGGACATACTCATTGCTGTAGGTTGGAAGAATGAGATCATCCTCCGTTAGATCTTGCCACACGAACCCGTTTTTGTAGCTCCTGTTCCAGTCCAACACCAACCCATTAATTAGCTCGCCTTTCCATTTGTACCAATTACAGATTTGCTCTTGTAATGTCTTTCACCTCTGACAGGACCATGAATACATGGCAGCCATCTTCTTCCCTCTCAGCGCATTGAGCCGATCGATCACATCTGCAGAATTCAAATCTTGAGAACCCCAAATCCAAAAAAAAAAAAAACCTGGGTCCTTCAGATTACTCTCGATTTCAGCTCAAAACATCAAGAACTAGAAGATCATCAACCAAGCACAGGACATTTTATACGTGTCACGAATGAACAACCAACGATTGAGTAATGGCGAAGACAAGGCCGACCTCTCAAGTATAGACCTTCGGATGTGGACAGCGACACTTCGACGATGTGAGGATGCTCCAATTGACCATTCCTGCACAGATAGTACACCACCGGCACGTTCCTCTCCCGCTGCCTCTGCTGCTGCGGTTGGCTGTGGCTACGCTCCTGCTCCACCTCCTTCTCCTCCTCCTCCTCCTCCTCCTCCTCCTCCTCCTCCCGTCGTCGCCGATGCTTCCTCCCACCCACCGGCTCGGAATTCCTCCCCCTCAGCGACCTCACCGAGACCGCCGCCGGCCGGAACTCCCTCTGACGACCCTCCATCGGGAGACTCGACATGCCCTGATTCTTCTATACCGCCGTGATGGTTGTCCTTTCCGGTGGAGATAGACGGCTTATGGACGGCGGTGGTGGCCGTGGCGGTAGGTAGAATGTTGGGCTGTCGTGCTCAGGCCATGGCCCCGGAGCACACATGTGGGTAGTCCAGCTCGAGGCTGCAGATGCAGACAGCCGAGTGCGGAGAGAGATACAAATTTTACTACGGGTACGTTTGTTTAAACTATGAAAGTACGTGGGGGTGAATTTTATTTATGTTATTTTATAAAATGAATGATTTTTTTACGGTGATGTTATTAGAGTGTTATTTTTAATAAAATTATTTTTAGACAATTTTATATTAATTTTAATTAACTATATTAGGTAAGTTTATATAGTTATAGTTAACTCAATAAAGTATTATTTATCAGAGAAATTTATTATATACACGAAAGTTCATATAGTTAAGTCGTAACTTAATGGAACATTGAATAAGAGAGAAAATCTTATAAACACATGATTCGTATAATAAGTTGTAACTATATAGATTTATTCTATAGATTAACCAAATTTAATCTGGATCATCCAAAAGTATGCCACTAGAGATAATGTATCATTTCCCTTTTATAAAGTATATGATTTATGATATAAATATTTTGATATAACTTTTTAATGTAAAATATTAAAATTATTTGATAAATACTATTATAAAATGTTATTGCACATGGTTAAAAATGGTGATACAGGGTAACTAATTCATAAACAAATAGGGCTCACATTGTTTTCAATACGAGATTATAGGTATATTTGTTTTAACTTTAAAGTATAACTTTACGTTAAAAGAATAATACTTAAAAGAATGAGTTATAATTTAAAAATTAAGTTTATTTGTTGGAGTAATAACTTTTATAAAATTACAATTTTACCTTTGATGAACTATTTTTTTAAAATGTGTTATTAAAATTTGTACGAATATAATAGATATATAAAAGAAATGTTATTAATTCATAAGTAAATATAATGTTAAAAAATATTTACAAAATATCATATATTTTTTATAATTTTATAATACTTCTATTTTTTAATATAATTATTATGTAATATTTTTAATTTTCCTTTTTTTCTCTTTTTTTCATTTTTTTTTTACCTCTTCCATTTACGTGTTTGATGCCCTTCTTTCTTCTCTTCATCGTCATTATCTTCTTTCTATGCAGAAAATGAAAGAACTTTTCTAGCATATAGGTAAAGTTGCCTTTTACATAGAAGAAGATGAAAAAGGAGTAGTGCAAAAATTACTTCTCTTTGTCTTTGAAAAATGAATAGAAGCTGGTGCATGTGTCAATTTTCAGGAACAATTACAGTAATAATACAAGTAGACGTATTTGTTTACATTGTTCTAGAAATTATTTCAATCTACTTTAAAAGTACTGGAGTGGGTGAATTTTTAATAGACGTGAATTTTTATTTTTTAATAAATTTATAAATACATTTTATGTTTAAAGTAAGATTCATATATTAAATAATTTAAAAAAGTTATAATCTATGAGTAGTAGTGCTCACCAAAATTTTCCTGTAGGTGTTAACATATGTATTAATTATTATTATTTTATTTTAGATGTGTATGACTTTTATAATTAAATTAAATTAAAAAATATAAAGTACATGGAAAATTTAAATGAGATATATGTCATATCTGTAATGTCCATAGGAAATGTATATATATTCTTTCCAAATCTCAGATTTAACATAAATTCATGTTAAAAGGCAAAAGATCCTCTTAACTTAAAAAGGGTAATTAAAGTCATCTATGTGCCCAATGTAGAAGAGGATCTCTTTTTTCTTAACCTAGATTTTAAGTAGAACATATATGGGCCCTCCTCAAACCCTACAATCATGGTTGGCATCACAATTGGGGAAAGAAAAAAACATTGTGGGCGATTTTCTATCTGTTGCTTTTTACACCATTAATTAGGGTTTCCTATTCAAGAGCTTGGTGGGTTTTGGATCTGGGGATAAATGTATTTATTGGATTAGGATGTGTGTGATGATTGATCTATTAATTATCCCTGTCATTTTTTATTTTAGGAGAGTTTGTGTTTTTGAAAATTATAAGAATCAGTAAAAAATAATAAATCAAAATTTTCATTATTTTTCACTATTTCACATACTTTCTATAAACATAAATCTGTCCTTAATTAGTAACAAATATGCCAAAAATTCTACAAATACATATATATATATATCTAGCTAGCATGTAGTGTACTATGATTTTTCTAAAGGTGGATGGAGAAAATCTAGTGAGCTTCATTAAATCCAAGTTGGCAATATATATAATGTTTATTCCAACTAAGAAGCTCCCAGCTGTATAAATAAAATTTTAAAAACCATAGATTGATGGAATTGGAATATCTAATGCAGATCTATACATATATGCTAGCTTTGGTGACATTTGGGGCCTCCCCCTTCACTGCTGCATGCATGTGTCATACATGGCTTCTTGCTGAAGAGGTGAGGACCCCATGATCTAACTAAACATGGCTTCTTGCTTTCTGTAATTAAATGGTAGGCCAGGCAGGTGCATGCACGCATGCAGTGGGTAAATTAACACACAACTAGTCTGCGTTCATTTGTAATTCTTGTTTCAACTCTTGTATTGTAGCTAAAGTTGATTAGATGAGTTGTTAGTTAGAGTTGAAGTTGCACTTGCTTCGTTAGAGTTTTTCATGAGTTAACTCTTGCTATTGTCAGCCACCTATGTTGTACGATGTAGTATTGTTTATCAATATTGTATTAACTTCAACCATAGATACTGTTTACTGTTGAAATTCTTTTCAAACAAAAATAGTTTTACTGTCTAAAGAGAGACAAATTAATTAGTTCTCTTCGTCAGTTACCTTAATTTAATTATAACTAGTCTGTTCTTCATCAGTTATCTGTACTTGTAAAAACAGCAACAACAGCAGCATGCAGCAATAACATGCAGTTAATGTTAAAATGAACTTTAAACCAAAGAGAAATCCAGTGAGGATCTGAATTAAGCTAGAGTACTGCATGCACTCTTGTTCCGCAGATGGCATGAGAAGAGTATGGGTATTGGGGATGTATTTCTATCGATCTGCTACAGACATTTTGAATTGGAACACATAATTGGTGTCTTACACATATATGTGCTGGAATATATGGTAGGGTAGACATATATATATATATTTAAAAGCTGGTTTTTGATGGTAGTCGGCAGAATATAAATTTCACATACATTCACAAGTGCATGTGAAGAGATGGCATGTTTTGTTTTAGAATTTTTCTTGGTTGTTACAATGTCACCATATATATATATATATATATATATATATATGTATGTATGTATGTATGTGTGTGTATGATGTTTAGTTTTACATTATAAATAATGAGTGAAATTGAAATATTCATATCATTTGCAAGTTATTTTTCATTAGTCAATTAGTTTTAATAAGATAAAATTTATATGACATCGAAGTCAATTCATACAAGATACATGAAGACATTATATAAAATACTCTGATAGTCTAACATCGAAAATAATGAGTAAAATTAATACTCTTATATTACATGTGAACTCTTCGTACCAATTAATTGATTTTAGTAAAGTAAAATTCACGAATTTGTCATTATTAGTTAGCGGAAAACTCTCTCTCTCTCTCTCTCTAGATATATATATATATATAAAACCATTACTTTTTATTCTTTACAACAAATATAATTGCTGCCAACAACTCCTATATATATATATATCAAAATCAACTAGCTGATGGAAAGTTAATAAGAACCATTTATATTATAGGTTCAGGACTATGCATGTGTGGCATTAGACACTTTCTTTTTGACTAATGACCTACATGTGTCTTATAATAGAGTGTGCAAGTTTAACTTTGATATCACATAGAATAGTCTCGTCAAAATTAACTGATTAATTGAAGGAAGACCATTTATGTAGCTAGTGATCGAGCATTAGGCCTATATATATCAAATAATTGATCAGTTCAATCTTAAAAATGAGGTTTGCATGCTGATCATTAAGTGCACATTGAAAAGATATATGATTCATTTTAATTGTTCTTGATAATCATGACTACAAGGAATGCATCTACTTAAAATGGAAAAAGAAAGAATATTAATTGGGAGTAGTAACAAAGTGTTGATAACTTTAATAATTTTCTGTAAGTGAATCTATGCAACATATATAATCTCCAACATTCTTCACCTTAAACCTTAAACCTTAAATTATAAACCCTATTATACCTTCATCTACACCAACTTGTAATACAATCTCACTTTGCCCCAATCTTAGAGGGCATCCCTAGATGTTTTTGTTGAGATCTTATACTTGACCACCAAATGCAATTAATCTATTCATTTGCCAAACACTGATTTCACATTTCACATATATAGTCCATGGTAATTAATTATTGGGAAGATTCTTAATGTTGGCACACCCATAGCACCATTGATGTGGGTGCTTCTGTTAAATTGTCTTTTTCTTTTCTTTTAATAAGTGAACTCTACACTATATATAGGTTACTTATATATGTAGTATACTAACAGAGATTGATACCTCTTCTTTTCATGACAGTTTAAATCATCCATCACAAAAATACTAATAGTGATAATTAAACAAAGACCTTTTATATTGACAGACTTTTAATTAAGACTATACATACATACATATATATATATATATATATATATATATATATTCAATGCAGTGTAGTGTGTAGGTCTACCTGTGAATTTATTAGATGCACCAACAACATCATCATATATACTGCCTAGCTATATTTACAAAAAATCAACTTCCTTATTTTGTATGCACAATGGAAATTAATTCTTGGTTCATTAATTGTAAATTGCCAACAATAACGTTCATTAATTTAGGTGGAATGGATGATCTAATTCCATGACCAGAAGAAAGTCATTTGTAATGGATTACTACAAGAAAATCAAGTATTTGTGACGGTCAGAAAAATTTGATTAGCACAAATACCTATATTTAGTAATATCTTTTTAAAGCTATCACTAAAAGTGGTCGCAAATAAGTTTGTCCCCATGAAAAAATGGTGTTGTGTCAACCAGTAGTACTTTTTGGCCATCACAAAAGGACCCAAATTTATTAGTGACGGTTTTTTAAAGTTGTCATTGTTGCAAATAAGCTTGACCTCATGAAAAAAAGGCATTATGACGACGATCAATATTTTTGGGTTGGCCGTCACAAAAGGACTCATGTTTAATGACGATTTTAAATAGTCATCATAGATACATTTGCACTTGTGAAAAAAAGGTGCCTTCTTGCCCTGCACAAAAAAACCTTTACCCTCGCCAAAAAGGAACTCCTTTTTCACTCGAAAAGCCTTCCATTGAAATCCCTTCCTCCCACCCCCCGCATTGAAACCCATCAAGCGGCTCTTCTCCAACACCTAGGCTCGTCTCCCTCCATCGGTCACCGTAGGAAAATTGATTTTTAGTGACAAACATATCCCACCATCACTAAAGGTCTTAAAGTCTGTCACTAAAAATCATTTTCATCCGTCACTATAAGAACTGATTCTTCTCCTGACGGCACCCGCATTTGGTGCGTAGGTCATTAAAAATCTTCTCTTTTTGGTGTTGTTTTATTTCTCTGGATTATCTTAACAATTCTATATATAGATGATTCAATGCATCATTTCTTGCACTCGAAGATTTGTCATTGCAGTTATTCAATGCATTGATTTTACATAATCTAGGTGAGCTGCTAAGCCATATGCATGAGAACTTAATCTATGTATGTGAGTATTATGTAAATCTGATTAGGGAAAAATAGTTTTCAATTGAGAATTATATAAAATTTACTATTTTAACAAACAAACGTAACTTCTAAACTACCTTTTTTCTTTTTAAATACTGTCCATTCAATACTTAGTTACAATACCATTCCATGAGTTAGAAGTTAGACTCTGAAGTTAAAATAAACGTACTCTACATACGTCTTTCTTATCTCTAAACTATTCCAATATGTTCCAACTAATCTGTAGTAGTGAATTAATTCAATGGCAATAATTGGGTTGTGCACCACAAGTCCACATCATAATTAAGCACCACCAACAGCTAAACATATATGTAATGTGACACCACATCAAATTAATTGTAGATAAGCACATCACACCTACCGGTAGCTCTTTAATTTTGGTTCATTGATTAATTGTTGTGATGTTTTAATTTTACACCTCCAATCCCACACCAATTCATTTTCCACCATGACATGAATTGAATTGGGAGGAATTTTCCACGACAGATTGGAAAATGCATGATATGATGAAGTGACCGACCAAATTAAACAGTTCTGTTTGCACGCGATGGAAATTTGAGAAAGGAAAAATTAAACAAATTTAGTTGAAAGTGAAAATTAATGAAAAGTCATATGTAACTCAGAAAATTTTAAGTTTATTTGTGCACATCACAGAAGGTCAAGTGAATATGTAATTAAAAGGTCATTAATCAAGAAGTAAATAGAATTTGTATAATAATAATGTAAATATTTTTAAAATATGAATATTTAAATAATAAATCAAAAGTAGTGATATAAATTGGTTGATGTTTTAATTCAAGTAATTTCAATTTTGAGATGCTAATTACTTTAATTGTTGACTAATTTCGAAAATATTGACAACTTAATTAGCCAGGGTCATTAGTTCTATCACATTAGTTACATGTATTTCATTTAAAGACTTCTTGATCATGTTGAAAATATGAGACACTATCTTATCACTTTTCACTCTTAAACAATATCTTGTAGGGTTAATGATTTTTAATAATGATATATTTATCAAAAAAGATGATTATTTCTGTACAAACAAATTCACTGATATATATTATGATGTTATTAGATTTTTTATAATGTCTTTTGTATTTGAAACACACGTTCACAAACTAGGTCAAATAAAAGTACATATATATGTTTACACCATTGAATTAAAAATCACCAAATAAATTTTTAATTAGTTGTAATTGAAGGATTATGTTTTTGGCCTAAGAAAAAAAGTCGAATAGCTAGTGTTCTACATTGATTTTCCAAATTTTCTCCAATGGGATCGAGGTCAGAAAATCTAAAAAATTCAGTTATATATATTGAAAAAATTCAATTTTCTTTTTTAAATTTCCAAATAAAAATAGACACTAGGTTGGGTAAGACAATAACTCATATTTTTTAGACTGATATGATTTTCAAAATGAGAAAATTTCTTTCTATTTTCTTCTTTAACAATTATAGTAAAAAAATTACTCTATCACATATTAATTGTTTGTTAAAATATATACTTCGTACAATAAAATTAAAACTCTCGTAAACCTCATTCCCAAATGAAACCTAGGAATATCAAATTTCCCTTTTTGCAATTTTTTGAATAAACACAAACACTTCCACAACATTCAGTCACTATAGCAACCTATGGGCAAATGATTATATAATTTTTCACTTAAGATTGTTATGATGTAAACACCATGCAAACACCAATTTGCCATGTTGACATATATATATATATGTGTGTGTGTGTGTGATGTTTTAAGGGCATGATTATTATATGGGTCAAAATTAAATACATAGTTTCAATAGCAATGTATTTCTATATCTATCACTATACCTACAGTAATTTGTGACATGTAATGAGATCATTATATATATATATATATCCTATACTGATAGAAGTGATATATAATATCTACCACTATATATATACATAGTGATGGATTAAAAGATATATAGTGATAGATTTTTATATTTGTCACTATAAGTATCCTATATTGACATACCTAATTTATCTATTACTATAGGATATCTATAGTAACAGATTGAATAACTTGTAGTGATGATGTTTCATATATGTCACTATAGATATCGTATAATGATAGACTCCTATTTGTTCAATAGTGATTGACACAATACTATTTATGTTTGCCACTATATTCCACTTTTCTTGTGTAGTGACTACAAATGTCATGACTCATGAGTATTCGAGTTAAGAAAGACATTGCAACTCCTTTTAGAGGCATGATAAGGAGCTAGAGGATGATTAAGCACTTGGAGTTGAGGCAATAAGAAGAGAAATTAAGGTTGACAAATACAAGGCATATTGCATTCCCTTGAAGATTGATTGTAATGTTTGAACTTCATATGTTTGCATTTTGTTACCCTATGTTTAGATTTAAGTGTAGATTTTATCTCATTAAAATCAATTAGCTAGTAGGAAAGGATTCGCAAGTGATATAAGAGTTTTAATTTTACTCATTCTTTTTGATATGAGACTATTTCTCCCAACATGTCTCTGTGCTTGTAAGCCTTTATTAGAATATTCTATATAATATTTTACGTGTAGCATGTGTAGGATAACTTTAACACCATACAGATTTTACCTCACTAAATTCAATTGACTAATGAAAAAAAAGCTTATAAGTAATAAAAAAGTATCAATTCCACGTACTCGTCATTTTTGATGTGGAACTATTTCTCCTTATGTTTAGATCTAAGAGTACATTGCCTTTTGTTGGAACTTTATGCAATGAATTTAATTGACAACAACCAAAGATGCTCATTTCATGTGACAATTTAGATTTGTTTTAAATGTGACCAATGCGGCAATGCTATAGTAATTAACATTACAAGAAGTAAAGATGTCAATTGAACCATGCCTAACTAAACCGACACGGCCCAGATGTGACCAATGTTGTAGTTGCATATATTTCTGATGTTGTTGTACGTAATAGTATGTAGTTTTGGAAGATGGCTTTGTAATTTACATATGAATCTTTCCTATATATGTTTGGGTGCTGTTTGTTGAATTCATTTTTCAAGAGCAGTGCACTTATGAAAAATGTCATACATTATTCTATACTTACAAATTATTAATATTTTGCTATTTTTTTCAACTGGATAAATGCATAACCAAGATGTTCTCATGCTTTCACAGTATAAGAACTAGCTTCAAGAGAAAAAAGAAGCCTTGGCCCTTGGGTAAAACATACATGAAAACTTCATAATCATAAGCTTCTTAATTTTACACATGGTAAATGTAAATCATAAGCAATTAATGGTAACATCCCCCACCTGATGGGTACAAAGAAAATGATACATATACATTCATGTCTAAGACAATTTATACACAAGGAAGCCAAGAATTCAGGTGTATGACCTTCAACTTGAGCTGTAAATTAAGAATCCAAAGAATTAGAAACTGAAACTAATTAAGCAAAGGTAACATGTAATTCACAGGACCCTATATATGGATTCAAAGCACAAAGACTAATTGCTATTTTGAAGATGCCATCAAGTGATCAGAAAATGTGACTTTTTTTAAAAAAAGTATTGTGACAATTGTCATTTTCTGAATTATCTTGAGATGAAACCAATGTACAAGTAAAATGAGAAAATCCCAAGAAAAATAATATATATATATATATATATATATATGTTTATTAATTGGTTGTGTTTTGTGATTTTCTAAATAATCACTTTTTATTTTATTTTATTTTATGTAATTTATTTATTTATTTTGAAATGAATTTGACTTTTTTGGGCTGATCTGATGATCTCTACCTTTGTTTGTAACGGCAGTCCACTAAAGCCGAGAGGAGGACGGACGGCTTGCCGGCGCCGAAGGGGAAGGTGGCGGCGGCGGAGGACGAGGACGGTGGCTTGTCGAAACCCACGTCGTGGGCTTCTTCGGAAGGAGCGGGAAGGTTGAGGTCGAGCGACAGGAGGCTCTTCTTGTGCTTGGCCGGAGGGAGGGTCGTCGACGACGACCGGACGGCGCCGGAGATGGACACGGGCCTGTGGCGCCTCATGTGCCCTCCCAACGCCTGCCCGGATGAGAATTCGGATCCACAGACGGAGCATTCGTGCACCCTTGGCTTGCCGACGCCACCGGCACCGTCGACGCGGCCGCCGCCGTTGACTGCAGCACCCTCGGTTGGCTTGTGAAAGGAAGGAGCAATACCGATCTCAAGATCGAAGTCTTCCTCCGTCGACTTCTTCGCTTCGGTCAACGACGTCCCACCTCCACCGCCGCCGCCGGCGGCCGTCGGTTTGGGCTTTCTGTGGCTCGTCCGGTGACCACCGAGAGCTTGGAACGAAGGGAAGCGCTTGCCGCAAGTCTTGCACTCGTACATGTACAAACCAACCTTATTGTCCTCCCTCGCCGGTGGCTCGGCCGGCTTCACGTACCCACCTCCGCCCGCGACGTCCCTCTGCTTCACCCCACATCCACCGTCGACGACCCTTCCTATCTCTGTGACCTTGGGGCCTTGGGCAAGGAGAATTAAGCAATTGGCCATGTCTGCCTCCTCCTCCTCCTCCTCCTCCTCCTCCACGGTGGTGTTGGTGTACGATCCCGCCGACGTCGTGGTCGTCGACGACGACGTGGCCGTGGCCGCCGGCGGGACCTGGACTACCCTCTGCCGCTTTGTCCTCCTCCCTTTGGTGACCGTGTATGACGACTCGTCCTCCATGTTATCTTCCCCTCCTCCTTCACCGCTTCCGCTCCCTGCCATCATCATCATACCTTCTAATTCTTTGGAAGAAGAAGAAGCGATGGACATGATCGAGCAACCCAATTAGCACAACACAAGATCACTGATCGATCGACGACAAAGAGACAACAACAGGAGGAAGAAGAAGAAGAAGGAGGAGGAGGAGGAGGAGGAGGCAAACAACAATAGATAGAGAGAGAGAAGAAAAAGCGTGGGGGGCACAAAATGGAAGAGGCTGGAGAAAGGTGAGGTGTAGGGTTGTTGTTGTTGTTGCTGTTATTGTTGTATATGATCGATGATCGATCGATCGAGATCGATCTCTTCACTTGATCGATAAGATCGATATGATCGTATGATTTTACAAGAATTAATGATACATCAACAACATACCCATCACTCATACATGATTAATTGAGAACCACAAGTGGTTAAAATTTGCAAGTGCTATAGCTAGCTATATTTGCAAAGATTTGGATGTGAATGAGCACAGGAAGGGCATATATGAATAATGAGTGGAACAAGTCACAATGCATTCTTCTTAATTAATTAGCTATATATATATATATATATATAGATAGAGAGAGAGAGAAAGAGGGGGGGGGGGGGTTTGAAACATCCCTCTCTCTCTATATCTATATCTCTCTACAATCATAGATTGAATTGAGTGATCAAGAAGAGGAGCTTTTGAGGAATTGACTTCACAGCCCATGCATGTCTGTCTACATACATAAAACTGATCACATCCCTGCATGGTTTACCATATTTGAAGCTTTGTCAACTGTTTTGGGGTACCACCCATATTTGTTTGGCTCTCAAAGACTCCTCCTCTTGATCACTCAATCCATGGGGGTAGAGAGAGATAGATAAATATATATATATAGACATAGAGAGAGAGAGAGAGAGAGAGAGCGAGAAAGAGAAAGAGAGAGAAAGAAGCAAAACCGACTCATTCCTAGGGATTAATTGGATGGTAAGCTTGAACAACGACAAATCCGCTTCCCCATTCCTTCTTCTTACTTTTCTTCTCAACCTCTCTCTCTCTCTCTCTCTACTTTTCTTATTTACATGTAATACTTGTGTATGGCACGTAACCCAGAGAAAACCCACCTATGATCTGGAGATGAATGACACACAAGCAAGCAAGCAAGCACACAGCACACAAAGGCTTACTTGCAGTGAGCCGCCACCTGAAGAATCGATCCTTGTATATGCACCGAAAGGTGTTGACTTCGATCAATTGGTATCTGTTAATCAAATTGCTGCGTGCGTCCTTTCATTAATTTCCCTTTTTTAAAGAGAAAGTGATCAACAGAAAAAATACCATGGTTTCGTTTGATATGGCTCTCGTCGTAACAATAACGTATGAAAATGTTAATTAAAAAATTATTAAATATTATAATATTTATTTCAAAATAATAAATAATTTTGAAAAATAAAATTTATGCAAATCAAGTGCATAACACAAATTACGTCTACAGCTAAATGAAGTACATAAGATAAACATATTATTTATTAAGTACATTTTACATATATATGGTTCAATCTACGGTACAATTGTCGAATGTATATCTGTAAACAATACATGGCTAAATCTATGCATTTTACACACACAAAGTAGATAAACCAGAGGAGATATTGGGGAGATTGGATCTACGTACACATGATTCAAGCTATACATGAACAATACATGGTTCAATAATTTTTTTGCTTGAAAATGAGAAATCGGAAGGGGAAAACTCACCTTCGTGCCGGTGGAGGAGAAGAAGAAGAGAGGAGGGTGTCGCGAGCTTCAGGCGTCAACATGTGGCAAAGAGAGAAGAGTTTGGTGAACAATAGCGGCGGAATTAGGTGAATTTCATTTTATACTTCACAGATAATCGTTCAATAAGAAATAAACTCTTTTCATTTTCATTTTACAGAATTTCGACGGTACAAACAGGCATTAGTCTCATTTTAAACAAAATTTCAAATATTGGAAAACTCAAAAAGAAAAATTTGAAAAAAAAACTGAATTTTCAAATTTTTTGTGTCAAATGAGGAAAATTTTTGGACACGCAATGGGCAACGATTGAAAACAGTGTGTGATGTGAGAAGTACATACAGTTGTAGAGAGAGAAAATAGAGAGAGAGAAAGTGTGTGTGTGTCTCTCTATATATATATTGTAATAAATAAGAAAATATCCTTGCATATTAATTGACTGGCATCTTCATGACTTTCCTTTTTTCCAGATTAAAAATACTTCAACCATATTATATACACTTTGGCTGTTTGGTAACAGAGAGCTAAAGTTTCTCGTAGACTTCTGTGTATTATTATTATTATATAAATTTATATATATAAATTTATATTTTATAATTTATTATATCGTTTCAATATTATCTGTAAAAATACTTTTAATCTTAACTTTTTATAGTTATTTATCAAACAAAACATTTTAGTATTTTAGACAAACCATCATTCCCATTTCAACCTTCTATGTTACTAATAATCGCTAATCTTATCGTTAATGAATGTTTGTTTTGATATAATTTCTCTATGACAACTTCAAGTAATGTAATTCTTTAAAATTATATATATATATATATATATCATCATTAAACAAAATTTTCTACTATTCGTACTTGACTTCAATTATCATAGATGACACCTGGAAAGTATATGTTCATGCATTCATCCTTATAATAATATTTAGTTTAATAAAGGAATTTCATATGTATATTTAATATTTTTAAATTTATACCTAAAAAGTAATTTAAAATTTAGTTTATTGATGTTAATCTTCGTAGATAATAATTATTATATTCTTTATTGAAGTTACATCGAATAAATGTTAAGAAAATTAACAACCAAATGTACAATAATAATACGAATTTAAAATAACTTTCCATTAATATTAACATTGATGAAACAAATTAAACTAAAAACATTGACAACACATCATTAAAAAACAAAAACAACGACCTATTTCAAAAACCAAAAAATGCACACACGTCTTTCGTCTTGATTTTGGATACATTTGAAGATAACTTTTTTTTAATTTTGTAAGTTAGATAGAATTAAAGTTAGAGTTGATTTTATGAATTGAGTTGGAATTTTATATATATAGTAATTCAAGTAATAAAAGTTTATATATTAAAATTTGTACAGTAATAATGACATTAAAAATGATATTAAGGATTAAAAAAAGCTGAAACTAAATGAAATATTGGTCTTTCGCTAAATCAAACGTCGTCCCACTAATGCACCTTGATGACTCGATCTATCCACTCAAGTTTCATTTGAAAATGAGATTTATAAGTATTTTTATTAACAAATGATTTAATAAAAATAATGACTTTCATTGTAACGGTTAAAGAAAAAAATAAAAAGAAACTTTCTTACTTCAAAAATCATATTAACTTAAAAAGAAGTAAACTTCAAACTTATTTAATTTATTAACTTCGTCAAATAAAACCTCAACACATTGGAAACTAGGTTGGTACCACAAAAACAAACATAACTTAGCAGTAGACTAGATCAACTTTTGTGAAATTTAATTTCTCCACTTCCAAGCCTTTTCTTTGATTTTCTCACAATGGTGACTATTGCGAAATTTAATTTTTGATACAATATTTGAGGAGCACTTCAGTTAGTTTTAGGAGTTAAATAGAATTAAAATTAGAGTTAATTTCGTGAATGAAGTTAGAATTGTATAGTAATTAAAGTAATAGAAGTTTATACATTAAAATTTGTATAATAATAATGATGTTGAAAGTGATTTTAGAAGTTATCTAAAGTTGACTCCAAACGAGGCATATGAGTTTTATCATTTTTATAATCTAATGAGTTGAATGAACAATTACAATTGAATGAACAAGGAAATGTGGAATTGACAGGATAAGCAATTGAATTTGAATCTCACACAATATGTTTTCAATTATATTTATTATACATTATGATAGTGTATAGTGAATCAATTAAATAATCATAAAGTACATAGTAAATTGTAATGTAAGAATTTATATATAAGAATTTGTATAATAATAATGACAAAAATTATGGGTAAATCATGGGTAAATTTTTATTTATTAATGAATTACGTATTTTATATTTACATTATTACAAATTTACAATTACATTTAAACAAATTTTACAACAAAATTAAATTACATTTTAAAAAAAATTACAAATTGAAAAATTAAAATTAAAATGTTTTAATTAT